>JAGGAV010000412.1:0-13944 GCA_017657295.1 Termitomyces sp. DKA64
GATAGAATATCCCCAGGCTGAACAATAGCAGTGTTCTTCTGGCCTACACACTGAACTGACTGTAAGCTCTCTAGCAACATCCAACTGCTTGGTCTGCCCTGCTGGTCCCTTGTCCAACTCTTGCTTGCCTCTATGCTTGCTCAACTCTCACTTGTCACTGACACTTGCTCGCCTTGTGGAAGGAGTTCTGCAGATGTCAAGCATTCCCCTTACAATTTCTTTTGCTTCATCATCTGTGACCTCACCACTTGCAATCTGTCCCTGTCTTTCCTTAGCATGAGCCTGCTTTTCTTTACATAACAATTTGACCTACAGACACTTGCTCTGAAACAAGTGCATTGTGCAGCACATGGGCATCTTTCATTTATGGTGATTTTTGCAGGGCCTCAGGATTGGAGGCCTTCAGGCCTGCCTCTGAGGGTCATGCTATAATGCTTGACCACATTGGCACTCTAACTTTTATAGCACATGGTAACATTGTTGGCACCCACAATTTTTTCTACTAGCTAATTTTGGGTTACAGGAAAATTTTAAAGACAATGCTATGTATATGTAGTCCTCCATCAATCAAGTCCATGCATTTGGACCAAAGTGAAGTCATTGTATTGATAGTTTTTGCTAATAAAATAGAATAAGCAGCCAAAATATGTCAATGAACCTTGGTGAGACTCACTCCTATCCTTTGCACACACTCATATTTAGCACTTTCTCAGCAGCACTGCAGGCATTGTATGAAAAACTTCACTCAGAAAGGCCAGCAAGCCTTGTGACTCAATCCAACTATTATAGACATGGCCTCTGGTGAAAAGTACAAAGGCTATTGTTTGACAATGCTCATGTAGGTTTCCCATCTTATTAATTTTCAATGACATGTATGCTCCTCTGCTAATCTCCTTATCTCATCTCCAATTTGTAACAGTATGGCCTGATAGTCTAGAGCAGCTGCTTTGTTTGAGCTGTCAAGCACTTTGTGTCTTAAGCTTACATGCATTTTTCAGCTCTTCACATAGTTCATCTTGATCAATATTATCATATGCAGCATCTTTATTTTCCTTTCATGCCATCTCTGAAATATCTGCCAGGAGGATGTGATTGCCTTATTGTATGGTGAGATCTAGCCTGTTTGAGGTTGAGATGGCAGTCTTATTTTCATTGAGCTGCCTTCTACAGTGTAAGATAAGTGCATTCAAGGTATTGAGATGTCATTTCTGCTTGATGTCAAGTGTGTTACTCAGCATACTATATGTCTTCTTTTCCGTTAAGTTGTATTTCCTGGTCAACTCCCTTGCCACATTTTCATAATGCTCAGTGAAGGCATCAATATTGCTTGAAATTGATGATTTCTTTTCTCTCTTCAATGCCTTCTGAACTTCTGCTGTCACTTTTTCAGCTGCACTTTTTTGACATATTTTTTGGGGGAAGCAATAGATTTATTTTGGAGATTCTGTGATGCATGTGCAGAAGGCTGATTGGAATGAAAAGGAGGAACATCATCCATAGTGCAGCTAGTGATCAAGCAGCTCCACCCTCTCCCTATCCCAGCTGCCTGCTGGAGTGTTGCTTCAGTGAACTTCATTGTTGAACTCCCAGGTGCTCATGGGTATGATGAAGTCATGATGGTAATGGACTTCTAATGGCAAGCAAACCCACTTTATTCCTACCCACACCACCTGCTCAGCCCTGGGAGTGACTAGCATGTACTGGAAGAATGTTTGGAAGCTCCATGGTCTGTCAGATGGGTATGTTTCTGACTATTCACCTCAGCTTGTGGCAAATTCATTTGGAAACTGTACTAGCTGCTTGGGGTGAAGCTCCATACAACCACTGCCTGTCATCCCCAGTTAGACAGTCAGACCAAATGTGTTAACTAGGAGTTAGAAAAGTATCTTTGTCTGTTTTGTAATGAGAGGCAGGATGACTGGAATGAGCTCCTGCTAGATGCTGAGTTCCAGTACAACAACAATGTTCATTCTTTCACTCAGACAACTCCATTCTTCTTGGACGCTGGCAGATACCATCACATGGGATTTGAGCCTTGGGTCCATCCCTCTGAGAATGACTCAGTAAATGAATTTGTGGACAGGATGAAGAAATCCCAGGAGGAGGCAAAGGCAGCATTAAACAAGGCAAAGGATGAGATGCCATGGTACTATGACCAGCAGCAGACAACAGCCCCAGTATACAAGCTTGGAGACCATGTTTACCTGAACAGTTCTGACATAAAAACAACCAGGCCATCTCAGAAGCTGTTGTGTTATGACCTTGGTTCCTTTGTAGTGGAGAAACAGATAAGGCTCCTAGCATATTGGCTGAAGCTCCCTGCTGGCCTGTGTCAGTTGCTCCAGAAGACCCTATCCCTGGTCACTGCCCTAAGTCACCACCACTGCCAATTCTATTTAATAATGATGAGGAGGAGTATGAGGTGGAGGAAATCCTGGATGACAGGGTGTTCCAGGGGATGTTACAGTCCAAGGTGAAGTGGAAGGGATATGGCACCAAGGACATCTCATGGAAACCACAGGCCAATGTATGGTCCTCCCATCTTTTGGTGAAAAGGACTGTCAACCAAGGGCTATCCAACAGTTATACTTTTATATGGTCATGTGCTTCAAGGCCAGAGATTGCAGCTGTTATGATGCATTTTTGTTTTGGATTGGGTTCCAGATTTAGCTGTTATTTGAGTGTTTTCTTCCAGAAGCTTTAGAGTAAATCTTCCAAACACTGAAATTGCAAATCCTTAGACTTGTTCTCTTTGGATCTCACTCTATCAGGTGAGTAGCTAGACCTCTAGAACTTCTCATAGACACTGAATATACTTTGGATCTCCCTCTACCAGTTGTGTGATTAAGCCACAGCTTCCAGAGGTTGCCCTCACACCAGGGGCTTGAGGGGTCTTAAAGTTCATCAGTTTATGGTGTGGGTAGTGTCATCACTGCACTCCACACCATTGGGACCCCTGTTGGGGATGAAGCCAAAGTCCTCCAAGTTGCCTATCCAGCTGGGGGCATGACTTGCAGCTGAGAAGCTCATGGTGCTGGCATGCTGGGGCAAGGAGGCTGCACTGGGGGAGACAAACCTGTAGTTTCATTACCTGCATCTGGAACTAGTAATAAAGAAAGTAGGACATTTGAGTGGTGCAGCAACCCATGGTTCTCAGGAAAGCAGGCATCAAGATCTTAGTCACATTTAACAAAGATCAGGTAGTCAGAGCTGGCATGAGCTGAGTCCTGTACCACATGATATGCACCTGGGCTTTGCTGCCTTGCAAGGGGATGTGTAGCATCCATCTGCTGCTTTTGCAGCAGGTGCAGATGCTATCTGTCTTGCATTTGTTCTGGAAGTGGCCAAACCTCTGGCAATTGTTACAGGAGAGGGATTCATAAATGTCCTTGCAGATTACAACCTGCCTACCCCTAATGAAGATGTGGCTATAAATCATATCATTCTCTATTTATGGGTTCTTGCAGACTATTTTTAGCAATGCCACTGACTGTTCTGAGGATCTGAGGTCAGGGTGCTTGAGCCAGTGGGCCAAAGCAATTGAGTTTAGAGCAAGCCCACTCTCTATTTCAATAATATGAGGGTAGTTGAAGTCATCTGGGTCAAAGGAGCCAGTGCAAGGAACAAACCTGGCTATGACATTATATGCCTTGTTGATTACTTTGATGCTGCTGCCAAAGATGTCAGCAAGGGTTTCCTAGTACATGATGGCATAGTGACAGAATCTGTTGGCAGAGTCAGTTGGTGTCAAATTCAACAAAAAACACACTGGTTCTGGTGGTGTCAGGGGACTTCCCTTTCTGACCTCCACCCCTGACTGACACTGACTCTCCTTGACCAATTCCACTCCCTTGAGGCTCATTTGATGACTCTGGGGCATTCTACAGATCCCTGGAGATCTCTGGAGACTCCTGAAACTTGCCATGATCCTTTGGTGAGCACTTTTGGTTAACTCCAGTTGTCTATACAGTCATTCCTATGCCTCTGCCACCTGCTGATGCACTGCACCAAGCAGTGGAGATCCTTAGACTTGTTCTCTTTGGATTCCCCTCTGCTAGGTGATTGGTTTACCATTTGTATGATTGATTACCATTCTAATATACTTTGGATTCCCCTCTGCTAGCTGTGTGATTGAGCTGCTGCTCCCAGAGGTTGCCTTTACAGCAGAACAAGTCTCCTATTCTGGTCTGGAAGCCCCTCATAGCCTGCATGGAATCTCCAAGCCCCTATCTGTTGTTTCCCCACCAGGCTTAAACACCCATGGAATTCTATGTCTCAGTGTGCCAATCCAGATACTCTCCCAGAGGCCCTGGTCCCTCAGGACAAGGCCTGGACTTGTCTGCTACACCCAGAGAACCAGGTGCAATTGACTCAATCTTCTCTCACACATACCATGACCAAACTCTCCACCCTCTGCCAAACCACCAAACTCATCTCCCAGTCCCTCTAGGCACTATTAGAGCATCTGACCCCAACCTCTGCACCACCTCCAGCTGTGGAAACACCCCCAGTGGCTCTTGTAGCCTCCCTGGCAATTCCAGTAGCCCCCTAAGCACAGATCCCCCATCCCACACTCCCAGACATTTACAATGGCAATCATTCTGGAAGAGAGTGTTTTCTTCAGTCCTGCCTCACCTACATCCATCTCAGTAGGGATGCCCTTGACTCTGATGCACTGAAAATAGCCTGGGTTCTGTTGTACATGAAGATGGGACATGCCTTCACCTATGTACTATGGGTGTTTTGATGCCCCAGAGGTGTCAGGAGTTTTGCAGATTGGGCAGCCTTCAAAAAGGACTTCTAGGTGGAGTTCTTTCCAATTGACCCCACTGAGTTGAGCCTGGAGGAGAGCAGCACTTGCACCCCCCTCCCAGGTCTGGAGGAGGATTTTTAGTCAAGCAGCAGATGAGATATATGCCTTCTTGCCAGGTACTAACCAGTTCATGTGTCTGTCAATAGAAAATAAGATTGCTTCCATTGATATCAATGACCCTAAGACCACAGAACCTCAGTACTCCCCTCCAGATATACAAACACCAACTCTAGACTCCAAGCTGGGCCCACTAATGCTGGGCAGACCTCATCTGAGCTGCCCCACATGTAAATGCCAATTGCTCTGGCAGTATGTAGTAGCTGCAAACCCCTTGGCAAATTCCCTGTGCTTCAATGTGGAAATTGAGACTATGGACACCCAGCAGGCCTGCAGAGTCACTGCCCTCTTGGATAGTGGCACCATGGGGTTGTTCCTGGACTTGGAGTCTGTCAAGTGCCATCACCTGACCATGCAGCCACTGTCTCAGCCTATTCTGGTGTTCAATATTGGCAGAATGCCCAATGAGGCTGGGGCCATCAACTTCATGGTTGACCTCATTCTCTGCTACCAGAACCATACAGAGCAGGCCATTTTTGCTGTCACCAGCCTAGGCAAGCAGGACATGATCCTTGGGTTCACCTGGCTTCAGGAGCACAACCCCAAAGTAGACTGGGCCCAGGGTGAGGTGACCATGAGCTGATGTCCCTGGAGGTGTGCCACCTGTGCCACTGAGGTCAGGGAACAGTGCCAGGCTGAGATTTGAGAGCACACAGCCATTCAGGCTTGCTGTGCAGGCCACCTTCCTTTCATAGATCTAGATCTTCTGGACCCCCCATCCTTGGTGTTCCCTCATAGAGAGGCCCTCTATGAGGATGGCTGGAGTGGTGGCAGGGCCCTGGAGGAAGATCTGTCAGGGGAGTTCTGTGTCTCATGTGACCCAGAGTCCCCAAATGAAGCAGTGGAGATTGGAGACCAGATATATGCCACCACCCTATGCCCACTGCCCTTTATTGCAGAGATCTGGGCCAGTCAGACCACCTTTCAGTGGCTGGCCCAGGCATTTGTGGTGAACTCTGCACCATGGGAGCTCTGAGACATTGTGCCTCCATATCTCCATGCATTCAAGGATGTGTTCTCCAAGGCCTCTTTCAACTCACTCCTAGAGCACAAGCAGTGGGACCATGCCATCAAATTGATGCCAGACTTCAAGCCTGCAAGCTGCAAGGTCTACCCACTGGTGCTGAGGGAGCAAGACAAACTTGATGCCTTCCTACAGGAGAACCTGGACTCCAGTTGCATCTGCCTCTCCAAATCCCCAATGGCCTCCCCAGTCTTCTTCATCAAGAAGAAGGACAGTTCCCTCTGACTGGTCTAGGACTACCAGGTGCTTAATGCCATGATGGTGAAGAACCACTACCCCCTCCTCCTCATTTCTGAGCTCATCAACAATCTCTGGGGTGTGCAGTACTTCAGCAAACTAGACATCTGGTGGAGCTACAACAACATATGGATCCAGGAGGGAGATGAGTGGAAGGCTGCCTTCCAGACCAACTGGGGATTATTTGAACCTCTTGTCATGTTCTTTGGACTCACCAACAGCCCTACCATCTTCCAGACAATGATGAATGACATCTTCTGGGACCTGATCACTGAAGGTGTAGTGTGCATTTGCCTTGGTGACATCCTTATTTACACTAAAATGCTGGAAGAGCACTGCCAGGTCATGTGCATTATCTTGGAATGCCTCTGCCTTCACCAACTCTATCTCAAGCTGGAGAAGTGTGAGTTTGAGCAAACCCAGATCAAGTACCTTGGGTTGGTCATCTCACATGGAGCTGTGGAGATGGACCTGGTGAAGATGGCAGGTGTTGTGGAGTGGCCAGAGCCCAAGAATAAGAAGGAAGTGCAGGCCTTTCTAGGTTTCACTAACTTCTACCAGAGGTTCATTCAGGATTTCTCCCATTATGCTCAACCACTGTTCAACCTCACCACAAAGGATGCTGCCTAGAGTTGGGGCCTCCTGGAGCAGATGGCTTTCAACAACCTCAAGTGTACCATCACCTCTGGACCTGTCCTCCTTTTTCTGGATGACAATTCCCCCTTCTGGGTGGAAGCCAACAGCTCTAACTTTGCCACTGGAGCTGTTCTGTCACAACAATCCTAGGAGGATGGAAAGTGGTATCTGGTGGCCTTCTACTCCAAGAGTCTGAATGCAGTTGAGTGCAACTATGAAATCCATGACAAGGAGATGCTGGCCATCATCCAGTCCTTTGAGGAGTGGTGGCATTTCTTGGAGGGCACATAGCATAAGTTTGAGGTATGGAGGGATCACAAGAACCTTGAGTATTTCCAGACAGCCAAGAAGCTCAATCACTGACAGGCCCAGTGGTCCCTCTACTTAGCCAACTTTGACTTCTCACTGCACTACAAGCCAGACTGGAGCATGGGGAAGCCAGATGCTCCATCCTGGAGAGTGGACCACAGCACTGGGGAAGATGACAACAGTAACATTGTGCTTCTCCAACCCAAGTTGTTTGCAATCCAAGCCATGGAGGGCTTAGCCATCAAGGGGGCAGAGGTGGAGATTCTCCAGGATATCCAGTGGGGAAATTGGAACAGTCTATAGGAGGAACTTGTCACTCAAGCAGCCAGGGCACTCAAGTCCAGATGTACCACTGGTGTCAAGTCAGTCTGGGCAGATGAATGGGCCATCCACAATGGACTCCTGACATTCTGGGATTGTATCTACATGCCCAATGACCTGGAGCTCCACCAGAGGATTGTAGAGCAACACCATGACTCCTGGATTACAGGACATCCCCAGCCAGTAAAAAACATTAGAGCCAGTGTCCTGGAACTACTGGTGGCCCCAGATGTCCTAGTATATTGGATCTTACACTAGTACATGCAATCTCTGCCTCTGAACCAAGCCCCAACATTGCCTTTCCTCTAGTCAGCTGCACACCCTGCCTATCCCCATGGAGTGATGGAGCATCACCTTGGTGGACTTCATCATAGAGCTCCCTGACACCCATGGTCATGATGCCATCATGGTAGTGGTGGACCTCTATGGCAAATGAGCACATTTCATCCCTACTCACACTACTTGCTCCACCATAGGCACCACAAACCTGTACCAGAAGAATGTCTGGAAGTTGCATGGCCTCTCCAATGCCTATGTATCCAACTGGGGCCCACAATTTGTGGTGGACTTCACTCAGGAGCTCTACTGACTGCTCAATGTGAAGCTTCACACCTCCACCGCCTACCACCTGCAGTCCAATAGCCAGACTGAGTGTGTGAACTAGGAGCTCAAACAATACCTCTGCCTCTTCTGCAATGAGCACTAGGATGACTGGGACAAACTCCTCCCTGATGCCAAATTCCAGTACAACAACCACATTCATGCAGCCACCCAGTTTTCACCCTTCTTCCTAGACTCCAGATGTCACCCATGATGGGCTTTGAACTCCAGGCCCAACTTTTGGAGAATGAGGCCATGAACAAGTTTGTGGACCAGATGAACATTATGCAGGAGGAAGCCTGGGCAGTGCTAGCAAAGGCAAAGGATGACATGGCATAGTACTATGACCATGGAAGGACCCCAGGACCCCAGTACAAGCCTAGAGATTAAGTTTATCTGGATGCCTCCAATGTCACAACCACCCAGCTGTCAAAGAAGCTCTCACACCAACAATTAGGACCCTTCATGGTAGAACAGCAGGTAGGGCCCCTAGCTTATTAACTCTAGCTCCCCATGGGAATGTGCCAGCTCCATCCAGTCTTCAACATGGTCAAACTGACTCCAGCCCCAGTGGACCATATCCCAGGACAATGCCCAGCACCTCTGCCTCCTCCAGTGGTGGTCAACAACAGCAAGGAGTACAAGGTGGAAGAGATCCTGGACAGCTGCTTATTCTGGTGAGGACTACAGTACAAGGTGAAGTGGAAAGGCTACAGAATTGAGGACATTTCCTGGGAACCCTGGGAGAACCTGTGCATGTCTGGACTGGTCAGGGAGTTCCACCAACAACATCTGGATGTACTGCAAGCTGTCAGAGAAATATATCCCCTCCCACTGGTGGACCAGGCAATCCAGAACTTTTTCTACCCTGCATGTTAAGATACTGCACACTAAAGGGGGGGTGATATCAGGGGACTACCTTTTTCCAACCTTTGCCCCTGTCCAACACCAACTCTCCACACCCAGTTCCACTTCCCTGAGGCTTGTTTGATGGCTCTGGGGTGCTCTACTAGTCCCCAGAGATCTCTGGAGACCACTGGAACTCTCCATAATCCCTTGTTGCACACTTTGGCTAACTCCGGTCACTTACACAGTTGTTCCCACACCTCTGCCACCCACTGATGCACCACACCAAGCAGCAGGGATCCTTAGACTTGTTCTCTTTGGATTCCCCTCTGCTAGGTGATTAGTTTACCATTTGTATCATCAATTACAATTCTAACATACTTTGAATTCCCCTCTGCTAGCTGCATGATTTAGCCACTGCTCCTGGAGGTTGCCCTTACATTATCTCTCCACAGCTGAGCAGGAGGAGCTCCTCCTGTAGCTGTTGGCTGCAAAGAATGCTGCTGGAGATCTCTCACTGGACAAACTGGCACTGGAGTTGACCCCAGAAGAGAGTGGCACTTGTACTCCCCTCCCAGGCCTGGAGGAGGATTTTTAGTCAAGCAATGGATGAGATGTACACCTCCATTGCTGGGTACTAGCAGGTTTGCTTGTCTGTCAATAGAAAATGAAATTGCCTCTCTCAATATTGATGACCCTAAGACAAAGGAATCTCAGTATTCCCCTCCAGACATACAAACACCAACTCCAGACTCCAAGCCAAGCTTTCTGATGTCTGTTAGGCTCCATCCATGCTGCTCCACTTAGGAATGCTGACTGCCCCAGCAGTATGTAGTAGCTGTGAGCCCCACAGCAAATTTCTTGTGCCTCAACATGGAGATTGAGACCATGGACACCCAGCAAACCTGTGGAGTCACTGCCCTCCTGGATAGCAGAGCAATGGGGCTGTTCCTGGATTTGAAGTTCATGAAGTGCCACTGCCTGACCATGCAACTCCTTTCTAAGCCCATTCCAATGTTCAACATTGACAGAACACCCAACAAAGCAGGTGCCATCAACTCCATAATAGATCTCATCCTTTGCTATCAGAACCACACTGAATGTGCAGTCTTTGCTGTCACCAGTCTTGGCAAGCAGGATATAATCCTTGGTTTCACCTGGCTCTGGGAGCACAACCCAGAAGTAGATTGGGCATGGGGCAAGGTAACCATGAGCTGATGCCCCCGGAGGTGCACCACCTGTGCCACTGAGGTTAAGGAACAGTGCTGGGCTGAAGTTCAAGAGCATGCAGCCATTTAGGCTTGCTGTGCTGGCCATCTCCCCTTTGCAGATCTAGACCTTCTGGACCCCCTGCCCTTGGCATTCTCCCATAGAGAGGCCCTCTATGAGGATGACTGGAGTGGCAGTGGGACTCCAGAGGAGGATCTAGGAGGGGAGTTCTGTGACTTGCACAACCCAGAGTTCCCAGACAAGGCAGTGGAAGTTGGAGACTGGATATATGCCACCACCCTACACTCCCCACCCTCTATCATGGAGATCCAGGCTAGCCAGACCACCTCTCAGGCTTTTTCTGTAAACTCTGTGCCTCAGGAATTCCAGGACATTGTGCCTTCATATCTCCACACATTTGAGGATGTGTTCTCCAAGGCCTCTTTTGACTTGCTCCCAGAGTGCAAGCAGTGGGACCATGCCATCAAAGTGATGCCAGACTCTGAGCCAGCCAGCTGTAAGGTCTACCTGCTAGTGCTGAAGGAGCAGGATAACTTGACATATTCCTGCAGGAGAACCTGGCCTCCAGTCATATTTCCCCCTCAAGATCACTGATGGCTTCTCTGGTCTTCTTCATCAAAAAGAAGGATGGCTCTCTCTGACTGGTCCAGGACTACTGGGTTCTTAACACCATGACTGTGAAGAACTGCTACCCCCTCCCCCTCATCTCTGAGCTCATCAATAATCTCTGGGGGGCATGGTACTTCACCAAATTGGATGTCCAGTGGGGCTACAACAATGTATGCATCCAGGAGGGAAATGAATGGAAGGCCACCTTCCAGACCAACTGGGCATTGTTTGAACCCCTTGTCATGTTCTTGGGACTCACCAACAGCCCTGCCACCTTCCAGACAATGATGAAAGACATCTTCTGGGACCTCATCACCAAAGGCATAGTATGCATATACCTTGACAACATCCTCATCTACACCAACATGTTAGAGGAGCACCACCAGGTCATGTGCATTGTCTTGGAATGCCTCTGCCTTCACCAACTCTACCTCAAACTGGAGAAGTGTGAGTTTGAGCAGACCCAGGTCAAGTATCTCAGGTTGATCATCTTGCATGGAGCTGCAGAGATGGACCTGGTGGAGGTGGCAGGTGTCACAGAGTGGCCAGATCCCAAGAACAAGAAGGAAGTGCAGGCCTTCCTAGGCTTCACTAACTTCTACTGGAGGTTCATCCAGGATTTTTCCCATCATGCCTGACCATTGTTCAACCTCACTGCAAAGGATGCCACCTGGAGCTGGGGCCCCCCCAGAGCAGACAGCCTTTGACAATCTCAAGTGTGCTGTCACCTCTGGACCCCTCCTCCTCTTCCCAGACAATGACTCTCCCTTGTGGGTGGAAGCCAACAGCTCTGACTTTGCCACTGGAGCTGTTCTGTCATGACAATCCCAGGAGGATGGGAAATGGCATCCAGTGGACTTCCACTCTAAGAGCCTGAATGTGGTGGAGTGCAACTACAAAATCCATGACAAGGAGATGCTGGCCATCATCCAGTCCTTCAAAGAGTGGTGGCATTTCCTGGAGGATGCACAGCATAAGTTTGAAGTGTGGATGGATCATAAGAACCTTGAGTACTTCTGGATGGCCAAGAAGCTCAATTGCCAGCAGGCCTGGTGGTCCCTCTACCTAGCCAACTTTGACTTCTTGCTGCACCAGAAGCCAGGCCAGAGTATGGGAAGCCAGATGCCCTGTCCCAGAGAGCAGACCATGACATTGGGGGAGATGACAACAGTAACATCATCCTCCTTCAACCCAAGTTGTTTGCAATTCAAGCCATAGAAGGCCTAGCCATTGAGGGGGCAGAGGTGGAGATCCTTTGGGACATCTTGGGATGGTCTGCAGGAGGAACTTGTTGCTCAGGCAGCCTGGGTGCTCAAGTCAGGACATACCCCCAGTGCCAAGTCTGTCCACACAGACAAATGGGCCCTCTGCAATGGACTCCTGACCTTTCAGGACTGCATTTATGTGCCCAACAACCTGGAGCTCTGCTGGAGGATTGTAGAGCAGCATGACAACTCCCAGATCACAAGACACTCCAGCTGGTGGAAAATGTTGGAGCTAGTGTCCCAAAACTATTGGTGGCCCCAGATGTCCCAGTATATTGGGTCCTACACTAGTACATGTGATCTCTGCCTCCAGACCAAGCCCCAACATTGCCTCCCCTCTAGACAGCTCCATCCTCTACCTATCCACACAGAGCAATGGAGCATCACCTCAGTAGACTTTGTTATAGAGCTCCCCAATGCCCATGGCTACAATGCCATCATCATGGTGGTGGACCTCTGTGGCAAGCAAGGACACTTCATTCCCACTCAGACCACTTGTTCCAACATGGGTGCTGCAAACCTGTATTGGAAGAACATCTGGAAGCTCCATGGCCTCTCCAATGCCTACATATCCAACTGGGGTCCACAATTTGTGGCAGACTTCACCTGGGAAGTCTACTGACTACTTAACATGAAGCTTCACACCTCCACCACTGACCATCTGCAGTCTCACAGCTAGACCAAACATGTGAACCAGGAACTTGAACAATATCTCTGCCTCTTTTGCAATGAGTGCCAGGACAACTGGGATGAACTCCTCCTCAACACCAAGTTCCAGTACAACAACCACATTCACATGGCCACTCAAGTTTCACCTTTCTTCCTGGACACTGGACATCACCTGCACATGGGCTTCAAACCCCAGGCCTAACCTTTGGAGAATGAAGCCATGAACAAGTTTGTGGACCAGGTGAAGATTGCACAGGAGGAAGCCTGGGCAGCTCTGGCAAAGGCAAAGGATGACATGGCACAATATTACAACTGCAGAAGAATCCCAGCACCCAAGTACCAGCCTGGAGATCAAGTTTACCTGGATACCTCCAGTATTACAACTACCTGACCATCAAAAAAGCTCTCACACCAGCTATTAGGACCCTTCACAGTAGAATGACAGGTAGGGCCTCTAGCTTATTGACTCCAGCTCCCCATGGGAATGTGCCAGCTCCATCTGGTATTCAACATGGTCAAGCTAACTCTGGCCCAAGCAGACCCTATTCCAGGGCAATGCCCAGCACCTCTGCCACCTCTGGTGGTGGTTAATGACAACAAAGAGTATGAGGTGGAGGAGATCCTGGATAGTTGTCTGTTCTGGTGGCAGCTACAATACAAGGTGAAGTGGAAGGGCTATGGAATTGAGGACATCTCCTGGGAACCCTGGGAGAATGTGCACATGCCTGGACTGGTCTGGGAGCTCCACCAACAACACCTGGACACAGTCCAAGCCATTTGAGGAATCTATCCCCTCTCACTGGTGGACCAGGCAATCTGGAACTTCTTCTACCCCATGCATTGAGGTGCTGCATGCTAGAGGGGGGGTGATGTCAGGGGACTTCCCTTTCTGACCTCCACCCCTGACAGACACTGACACTCCTCAACTGATTCCACTCCCCCAAGGCTTGTTTGACAACTCCAGGGCATTTTACAGATCCCTGGAGATCTCTGGAGACTCCCAGAACTTGCCATGATCCTTTGGCAAGCACTTTTGATTAACTCCACTTGTCTATACAGTTGTTCCCATGCCTCCACCACCTGCTGATGTGCTGCACTGAGCAACAGGAATCCTTAGGCTTGTTCTCTTCAAATTCCCCTCTGCTAGGTGATTAGTTACTATTTGTATTGTTGATTACCAGTTCTAATATGCTTCAGATTCCCCTCTGCTAGCTGCATGATTTAGCCATCACTCCTGGAGGTCACCCTTACAGGTGGTTTTCAGGCCT
>JAGGAV010000413.1:0-13885 GCA_017657295.1 Termitomyces sp. DKA64
TATGAGGGGCTTCCAGACCCAGATTTGGAGACTTGTTCTGCTGTAAGGGTGACCTCTGGGAGCAATGGCTAAATCATACAGCTAGCAGAGAGGAATCCAAAGTATATTAGAATGGGTAATCAATGGTACAAATAGTAACTAATCACCTAGCAGAGGGGAATCCAAAGAGAACAAGTCTAAGGATCCCTGCTGCTCAGTGCAGTGCATCAGCAGGTGGCAGAGGTGTGGGAACAACTGTATAGATGACCAGAGTTGACTGAAAGTGCTTGCTGAGGGATTATGGCAACTTCTGTGAATTTCTGAAGATCTCTGTGGATCTGGAGAATGCCCTGGTGACATCAAATGAGACCTGGGGGAGTGGAATTGGTTGCAGCAAGTCAGTGTTGGTCAGGGGCAGAGGTTGAAAAAGAAAGTTCCCTGATAGCATGCATTATGGAGATGCATCAAACACTCCTGACACCTGAATACCAGTCTCAGGATGCCCCACACAACTGCACCCAAGACCCACCCTGCACAGTCTGTCCTTAGACCCATGTTACCAGAGGAGTTCCCCCCCTGCAGGTACTTAAACCATAGAGTAGTGTTAGTTAGAGTAGTTTTGATATTACCTATGTTCTCATGTCTGTTATGTCTTTTGTCTTTGTCTCATCATTCTATATTGTCTTGTTCCAATCTTATCTGTTTCAGTCTCATCAGTTCCTACCTTATCAGTTTCATTTTCCATCTCCATCTCCCATCTCCCTCTTCTAAGTCTTATTTTGTCTCATTTTCTTTAAGTCTCTTATCTCATCTTGACTTCCTGGTTGTGCTTGGCTTGCTTTTCATTGCCTTGACACTACTTTTCTGCTCCATAACCTTCAAAGTCCCCTGCACTCTCAACTTGGAATCCAACCCCAAGTTCACCATGCTCTTGATATTTTGACTCTGGAGCTCCACACCACACTCACTCCCCCTTGTCTGCTACTCCTGCTCCTCCATCTAGACTACAAAAGTACCCTGGACTTCCCTAGACCACCTTTCCCTCCTTTTCCCACCTAGTTTCACTCTTCTGGAGCTCACCAGAGCCTGGGATTGTGAGTGTAGACATTGTGTCTGCCTAGGAAGGGACTTGCCCAGTGCAGCTGAGCCCCCATGGTCAGCAGAACCTGACAGGGGTAAGAGAGAGTCTCAATATTATATCAGGTTCTGCTGGCCATGGAAGCTTAGATCCATTGGGTGATTTCCTACTAGGCAGACATGACATGCTACACATATAATCAATGTTCTGGCAAGCTCCAGACATGAGAAACAGAAGAGCAGAATAGAAGTGACATGTGCAAGGGATGAGCTTTGGGAGTCAAGAGAGCAAGCTTCTTGGGTAGAAGATCACTCAGGGATTGAGTTATCAAAGGCACATGACAAAGTGAATGGGCTGGGAAATAGTCAAGGGAACTTGGGAATAGGGCTGGACAACAAAACAAAGAGCAAGGCTGAAACAAAATAGAATTGAGGTAAGTATGACAACTGAACAGAGATTGAGATGACAAGACAAAACTGAAGAGAACTATCAGTAATATCAAGACTATTTTACCAGGTGCTACTCTATGACTTACATACTATCAGTAGATACTGTCTAGAGGCCATGGGTCCTAATTCCAGTGTGGGGGTACAGCACTGGAGTTTCAGATAGGATCCAAGGGTTGTATGGTAGTTGTAAGGGGAAATTGACTGTAGATAGTCCAAACCAAGCCCACCACTCATGACCTGACTCTCCAGTCAGGAGGCAAGCAACAAGCAAGCTGGCCAGAGGCATAGCAGGCAAGAGAGGCAAAGATGGAGGATCAGGCAGAAGGCAAGGGGCCACACTGGACAAGCTCACAGTGATGCTAGTGAAGAAACCTGAAAGCAATGGTATTGTATGGACCGGAAATATCCTAATCTCCAGGCCCCCTATATATACTAATGAATACTTGATGACTAAGTACCTATGACTAAGCTCAGAGGCCACTGACTACAGTCTTATAGCAAAGTGGAGACCAATGACTACAAACTATTGACTAAACAGGTCCAGTAGTAGAAGGATCAATGATAGACAGAAATACATTATGTGCCAAGTATGATATACCCATTAGGCATGGGAGCCAAGGTGGTGAGGATTTAAGAAGGGCCAGGCAGCCCAGAGGTTGGCTAGATGGAGGTGCCATCTCCACAGCCTAAGCCTAGCAAGTGTGGCATGGTCAGATGACTAATCCCCTTACAGGAGTTGGTGTTGGCTGTGATCATGCAGAGCAGAGGGCAAACAGAGAACAGCTCATGATGAAATGCTGGATGGGGGGCAGGGGGCTGATGTGAGGACATGATGCATGAGATTGACTGGTGATGGTCAGGAGAAGCATTGGTAAGGCTTAGGGGAAGTGCTGGCAGTTGCTGGGGTGGCCACTGATGTGCCAAGAATGAGTGGCAATGGCTATCAGTGGCTGGTGCATGCCCCAGGGCAGAGGGAGGTTGATTGGGGAGGTGAGGTTCCAGGGCCTGGGGTCTTAAGTTGAGTGGATGGGTTGTGACACTGATTCCCTCACTGCTGTGCCTCTATATTACTAATGGGTCTAGCCAGCCCTGTGCCCACCTTATGTATTATAATAGTTACATACTTGTCCTTGGCCTTACTTAGCAGGACTACACAGCCCCTCTTAAATACTGGCCCACTTAGTCAATGGGTGATAGTCATCATACTAGCCAATGTAGTATATAGAGTGGACTGAGGCATAGAACATCCCCCTGTCTCAACAATAGCATCACTTCAGGTCTATTCATTTGTGGGACTGTAAGCCTGGCCAGTGTGGCTCCTTGCCTTCTAAGCTTGCTCACTGCACATTTCTGGCCTGATGGTCAGGGTCTGAGTAGTTGCTGTTGTCTAGTTTATCCACAGCCAGGCATTCTCTTACAGGTCATCAGAACTCCTGTGCAGCAGCCCCTCTAGCCTACTTCCTCCACCCTACCTCCTACACTCTGACTGGATTTACCCACAGAACAACTGATCCCACTCTACTTTTTTGACATGCCACCATATGCACTGCATGCCTCACCTGCCTCCTGGCTGCTGGTCAACCTGCTTACCACTTGCTTGTCACTCATTGCTGCCTCATATTCCAGGGTCATGCTGGCCTCCCTTGAGCACTAAATGACTGCTAGTACCTTAGCTTCCAATTCTTGGTGCACCTTGCTCTATGTTAGCTTCACCACTTGTGTCTATGGCTCACTCCCTTTCCTGTTGGCTCAACAGCTGATCTGCTTGTTGCTTGCCATGGCCTTGCCCACTCATAAGTTGAACCAGTTGTTGAGTCTGTCTATGAGAGTGTAAATAAGGTGCTACCTTGCATAATAACATGTTTTACAGTAAAGGGTTAGTGTTATGTGATGCCACTAATTAACAAGTAATTGAATAGTGGTGCTATATAAATAATGAGAGCAACTGGGAGGTCTGGGAAATACTCCATTACATACCCCCCTTTTGAGACCATCAATATTCTTAGATAAGGGTAGAACAAAGTATAGGGGGTGGGATATGGCATCCCACCCATTAAACAGCATCAACGCCAGTAGTTGGTCCCTATGTTGGTATATATGAGGTAAGACCACTAGGATCTACAGTTGCAAGCTTGAGCTGAGGTAATACAACTGCATGTGCCTAAATGTGCACCCTGGTGACTGTAAGGAGCCTATAAAGTGCCTGTGTAGTATTGTGTCATGTGGTGAACTACTATTAGTGGTTCATTCCACTCTCTTATCAATTTGGAATGAGGAGGCTTCCTTGCTGCTCACAATATCACTTGGATAGGGTGTTAGTCATATAATTGGAACTGCTTGTTCCAATTTCAATGGTGGATGAAATAGCAATCTTAGTCACTATGTTTGCAGCTGAAAGGCCAGAGTCAACTCATTTGTTTACCTTTGAGTTGGCATCAGTGAGCATCAATGTTCCTTTGTGAGCATTCCAACATTATAGACTCTGAGATAATTGCAGCCTGAGATGGTGAAACTGTCAATGGTGAAACTATCAATGCAGATGGGCTGCAGAAGCTCCCAGGCATCAATGATGGTGAGCTGCTATTGCTGGCTCTACTGTGATGTCAGAGAAACCAGCCACAGGTGCCTCTATGGAGTCCAAGGATGCCTAAATTACTTTAGCTGGTTGGTGTACATGGTGAGTAAAGATAGCTGACTCTCCATAGCAGCCATTTGGCATTGTGCATTGGGGATAGGCCATGAGCTTCCAGCAGTTGTAGGAGCACTCCAAAGTGCTCCTGATTATTGGACATGGGCTGATACTACCCAGTGTAGCCATGAAGTGCTGGTGGCTGCTCAGGAAGCACCAATCATAGTGTTGCTCATTGTTGACCCAAGTCAAGAGGTCATCATGCAATGCACTCCCTACCAGTGGTGAACCAAGTAGCATGTTTCATACAGATACATGTTATCTATCCACAGCATTGGAATGTGATTAGCCACAACATGTTGTGGCATCTCCACCTCACTAAGATTGGTGGTATATACAGGCTGAATATCAAAGTTAAAATATAGGGATAAAAGGGCATTAATGGTGTCCCTGTCTCCCAGGTGTAGTCCAGTACCATCTCATCATACTGATAGAATTGTGCTACTACTATATCAAATAGCTGTATGTAGGCTGATTGTGCATGATGAGCTATTAGGGCTAGCACCCAGCCCAAGACATATTCAAAGACTGAATAGCAGTCTACATGGAGTGACACACCAATGGCCACACCAGATTACAGGTTCAGGAAACTTGGGTGGCCATGGTGCAGAGTATACTGTGCCCATGCATCTATCTCAAAGTACCAGTCAAATAGGATATTATTAAGTCCTGCTCTTCAGGTATTGTTGTTAGCTGGCCCAGCATGGCTGACAGCCAAGATGGTAGTGGCAGAGAACTGTCCATGCCAGACCCCATTCTCATTTCTCTTATTCCAAGGTGATTGAACATTTTCATCTTCCCATCTTCTAGTGACAAGTACTTTGGACCCAGGGCTATTCAACAGTGCTACTTTGGTGTGGGTCACATCTGTGAGGATGGACATTCAAGCTGATTACAATGAACTTCCATTTTTTCTGATGCTTTGAGGATTGCATGAGTCCTTTCTTATATGAAGGCAGGCCACACTTCAACATATGTGCTGTGGATGTTTTGAAGGAATGTATCAGGTTCTGCTGACCTTGGGGGCTCAGATGTACTGGACAAGTCCTTACTAGGCAGACATGACATTGTACATATATCCATGCTCTGGCAAGCTCCAGCAGGCATAAGTGACTCCAAAGCACTTTGCAGAGGCTGTGGGGTAGGTCCAGGCCCCACCAACCCTTGCCTAGTACCAATTGCAGGCCCCAGTAAGTCCCCCATATCTTGTCTTGCTGATTTACCATAACCCTGGTCCATAGTGTGTGTTTTGTGCCCATTAAGGTGACCAGTGCAAGTTTGATGAGCCAGCACTGGAACCTGACATGACTCTTAAGTATGCATTTTGTGCTGTTCTAAGCATGTAAGTTGTTCAATTTTGTGGCAATGGTGGGTGACTTGTATTGTTGCCAAGTAGGCATGGGAGTTGGAGTGGGTACTGTAGCTGTTGGGCAAAGATAGGGCTGCTGCAGGTCAAATGGATGGTACAAGAGGGGGTCCCAACAACTTGGGACAAGGGTAAGCAATGAGTGTCTCTACCCCCAGAGACTGTGCCTAGTAAGAGGCTCCAGGGTGAGGCAGTTATGGCAAGTCTCCCTGCCTCCAACATGTAGTCTCCTAGGTTGGGGTCACCAATGAGGCAGATTCACAGCACTCCATGTGGAAGAGCTGGCAGGGCAGTTGCTGCAATGGCAGGAGGAGCTCCAGATATTGAGAGAGGACTAGGATACAGTGTGTCAGAATAGGGATGTGGCATGGTGGGATCATGATGCAGCAGTGTGGGCAGCCACCAAGAGTGTAAGGGGATAGTTCTGTCCGGACTGTCCAATACTATTCCAGGCTTGGTCTGAGGATGATCCATCATTCTAGTACATCCAAAATACCACCTGTTATGCCCTGCACCCTCCTGTCTCCATTAGTCACCTTCCATGAATCACATACTTGGACATTACTCTGTATAGATTATTGTTAGTCATTCTTCCTTACACACTGCAGCACAATGAATAGGTATAGTGTTAGTCAGCATTACTAGCAATGTAGTATGTAGGACAGTCTGCAGGATATAATATCTCTGACCAAATAACAATTGCAGTATTCACCAGGTTTATTTATTAATCCAAGTGTAAGATTCTCCAGCATTGTCTCTGTGCTTAGCTCACTGCACTTGCCCTCTGCCCAACTTCTGGCTGCCTCTGTGCCCCCTTGACTCTCACTCATTGCCTGTGCCCTGCTTGCTCTTGCTGGTTTTACCTGCAGAGAGATTATCCCCTTACAAAGAGAGTTTTGAAGATTCAGAGGCTGTGGGAGCAACTAGGGCAGCTGGAGTCAAGGCCAGAGGGAGGAGCTGTGGGGTGGTGGGTAGCACTGGAGGTCATGATAATCAGGGCAGAGGTGGAGGCAGGTAGGCAATGGGAAGAATGGATGGCTAATGAGGTAGCCTTGAAGTGGGGTAGAGTAATGCATAAGATTCCTTCTTTCCTGCCCTTCAGCACTACTGACATAACTTGTTCAGACTGGATCTGTGAGTACCAGATCCTCCTAGATGGGGCTTTGGCTACACTTGCATCAATCTAAAACAGGTTGGGGTGGATGCCTAGAGACCTTTCTCCAGAGTTAGGGCAGGGGGTGGGACAGATGAGGTGGTTATTGGTGGGGCACCAGTGGCAGAATGCAGTGGATCCAGGAGTGTGGTGAGAGGTGGCTTAGGATGTGGGGGAGGCCCTAACCAGGCATACAGAGAATTTGGCCACAGTGGTGGTGTAGACAGAGGTGGATCTGGTGGTGGAGGCAATGGGGAAGGGGGTTCCAGGACCAGGAATGGAGGGTTAGACCAGTTCCAGCAGTTCCCATACCCATATTGTAGTTTCTTAGATGTGTTTCTTCCTTTGTAATATTTTGTACTTATATAATTTCTTAAATGCCTGTTCCTTTTTGGGTGTGAAATAAGGATTTTAAGTAGGTGTGAAAGAAGAAAAAATAAAACATGTATGGGGTTGGTGGGAGTTGAATCCGTAGTGAATCCAGAGATGAGGGTTACACCCACTCATGCCATCTGTAAATACTAGTCCCAGGAGTTCTGGGGCTTTGTGGAATGGCATTAGTGGAAGTTCCAGAGTTTGGCAGGGGCACCAGAGAGATTCTTCCTAGGTTTTCAGGTTTTGTTCTTGGGTTCATAACCCTTCTAGTGAACCAGGTAAAGGGGTCAACCATAAATGAGTTGGTAGTTGAGGATGTGGTCAACCTTATAGTGGTACTCATCCTTGACTTTGACAGGTGGGGATTGGCTAGGGCATTGTCTGGGGAAAGGGTCCAGGACATACATCTTACAAAGAGGTGAACAGTGGAGAGACAGGACCAGAGGGGTCATCAAACTGGAGATGCACTAGATGCCTGGGCACATAAACTTTGGACCCAACAAAAGAGCAGATGAACCAGCAAAAGAAGCAGCCCAGGGATTCATGAGCAACACCAAGGACCTACCACCATATCTGTGATGAAGACCACTGCCAACCAGCATGTCAGCCAAATGGCAAGAGAACAACCAGCAGCTCTGAAGCAAATGGACCAAATGATGGAAGGAATTGCCAAGGTACACAAAGATCAGCACCTTTGACAAGGCCCTGCCCTCCAACAAGTACCTCAAGCTCATTGCAGGACTTGACAAACCAAGATCATCAATACTCACACAGCTCCAAACAGAACATATACTGCTGAACCAGTACCTCTTCCATATTGGCCATTTCAAAACCTCAGTCTGCCAGCACTGCAGGGGACTGATCATTGAGACTGTCCAACACTACCTGTTTGTCTGCCCACACTACCAACACAAACAGCATGTCCACCTCCAAAGGAAGCTGTGCCAGCAAGCTGAGTCAAAATCTCACATCCTAGCATCAGCTGACACCACAAAACATTGTTTACATATATATTGGTGACAAAGCAATTTGAGCAGATGGAATGTGCAAAACTGGAGAGGGATGATGTGAATGGTGAATGGAGGGAGCCCAGGGGGCATAACACACAACTTTATTCAACTTAATTCAACACTACCTCAAATTCTAATCTCAGCACCAGAATGTGGCCCACCAGACACCAGGACTAACCACTCTTACCAGGTGAGCTCACAGCTGTGCTTCTTGAGCCTACTGCCATGCACCATGTATGCACAGCACCTGTAGCCACAAGATTTTTCTCATATGCTACCTTACATGTGGGAATACTAGGGAAGGGAGGTCTAAAATGGTCAGGGAAGGCTAACCTGCTCATTCTCTGCATATGCAGGGGGGCATTGTATTCCTCTGCTCTTGTGGTGTTAGTTAACTAGATGGAGGAATGTGCACCATGGCAGGGCACCCTGCACAATAAATTTGATTTAAAAAGCAAAAAGATATCCTTGAGAAACAGGGTGAGTTGGGAGTTGTATCCCTTGTTGGCATAGAAAGGGGGGACTTGGGAAATGAGTTGGAGAGTCTTATGAATACCTGGGTGTCCCTAGAGTTTGTGGTCATGGTGTTCCCAGAGGATGTTGAGGCAGATTGACTTGTAGTCTAGCACATAGATTCATCTATTCTGCAATAGGAGGCACAGGTCTGGAAACAGCATGAAGGGTTGGTCAGCTGTTGGGTCATTGGTGGGGTTATTGCAGGGGTCATGCTGGATGAAGAAGGCATTCCAGGGTGCATTTTGGATTTGGTGGAGGATCCCTTCATTCATAATCAGCATGGCATGAAGAAGTTCAGGGGGGATTACCACTCAGTAGTTGAACACATTGTGCTTAGCCTCAAACAACTTCTTGGAGTACATGTCCAGTCTCTAGCTGAGGGCATTGGGCTTTGCACTGAGTTGGCTGGGGCAGTAGTGAATGGTGAAGTCATATTCAGAGAGGGCTTTGGACCAGCAGGCCTGTTGGCAGCTGAGTTGCTTGGTGGTGGGTGAAGTATTGGAGGTTGTTGTGGTTGGAGTAGACCTGTATGCAGTGCAGCACTCCTTCAAGGTAGGCCCTCTATTGCCAGAAGCTTTAGCAATAACAAGGAGCTTCTTATCATAGATGTTTAGTTGAGTTCCATGAAGATCATTGAGCAGGCATAGAAGGTGATGGGATGGAGGTTTCTGCTACCAGGATTCATCTGGGAGAGTATTCCAGTGATGACATAGTTGGAGGTGTTGCATTCAAGTATGATGGGAAGGGTGGGGTCAAAGTGGCAGAGAATGGTGGCAGAGGTAAAGGCTTCTTTGAGGAGGGTGAATATACTCTAGCATTTGGTGTCCCAGTCCTAGGGGAGATGGACCTAGTTGAGGTGGAAGGTGTGGCCAAGTGACCCAAGCCAAAGAACAAGAAGGAAGTCCAGGCCTTTCTAAGCTTTGTCTACTTCTACCAGTGGTTCATTTAGCATTTCTCTCACCATGCCTGCCCCCTCTTTGATCTCACTGTCAAGGATGCAGCATAGCCATGGGAGTCCTTGCAGCAAGCTGCCATTGATGCCCTCAAGCAAGCCATTACTTCTAGGGCCAGTTTCCTAATGACTCTCCCTTCCATGTCAAAGTAGATAGTTTAGACTTTGACATGGGAGCAGTCCTTTCTCAGCAGTCAAAGAAGCATGGATGGCAAGTGGGATCCTATAACCTTCCACTCAAAAAGCCTCAATGCAGTAAAACAGAATTACACAATCCACAACAAGGAGAAGTGGCCTCAGATATTCCAGTATATAGGCATTTACACCAGCACTTGTGACCTCTGCCTCCACACCAAGCCCCATTGTCAGCCTTCCATGGGTTGGCTCCACCCTCTCCCTGTCCCAGCTGCCCAGTGGAGTGTTGCTTCAGTGGACTTCATTGTCAAACTTCCAGAGGCTCATGGGTATGATGTAGTAATAGTGGTAGTGGACCACTACAACAAGCAGACCCACTTCATCTCATTTACACCACCTGCTTAGCCCTAGGAGCAGCCATCCTGTATTGAAAGAATATGTGGAAGTGCCATGTCCTGTCAGATGGTTATGTCTTTGAATGAAGCCCTCAGTTTGTGGCAGAATTCACTTGGGAACTATACCACCTGCTTAGCGTGAAGCTCCATACTACCATAGCCTATCATTGTCAGTCTGACAGTCAGACCAAATGTGTTAACCAGAAGGTGTAATGGTATCTTTGCCTGTTTTGCAATGACAAGCTTGGAGACCATATTTACCTGGACAGTTCTGATATTAAAACCACAAGACCATGGCAGAAGCCATCACATTGTCACCTTGGACCTTCATGGGTGGAGGGACAGGTAGGGTCATAGCATATCAACTGAAGCTTCCTGCTGGTCTGCATCATCTGCACCTAGTCTCTAATGTTGTTAAACAGTTTCCAGCTCCAGAAGACCCTATCCCTGGCCATTTCTCTAGACCACTGCTACCACCAATTCTGGTTAAAAATGGGGAGGAGTATGAGGTGGAGGATAATCTGAGGACCAGAGGGTTCTGGGGGAAGTTGCAGTTCAAGGTGAAGTGGAAGAGGTATGGCATTGAGGACATCTCTTGAAAACCACAGGCCAATGTATGTGCACCAGCTCTGAGCCAAGACTTCTATTGCAGGCACCCCAATGTGCCTATGGCAATCTGAGGCATCTACCCTATCTCCATACCTGACTGGGCAATCCATGACTTCTTCTACCTGCTACATCGAGATGACACATGCTAGAAGGGAGGGGATGTCAGAGGACTGTTTGTTTTCCTTATTTGGACCCATGTCTGTCCTTCCATCTTCTGATGATGAGTACTCTGAATCAAGGGCTATTCAATCATTACACTTTCATGTGGCTACATGCCCCAAGGCTGGAGACCATGGCCATTTACAATGGACCTTCATTTATAGATTGGGTTCTGGATTTGGTTGTTGTTGAGTGTTTTTTTCCAGAAGCTCTAGAGTAAATTTTTCAAACACTAGCATTATGACCTAGTTTCATTCTGGAGGCATATATGGATTATATGTCCACTGAAGCATCAACTTTGGCATTGGTTGTCCCAAATTTTCCACTTACCCAAGTTGCTGCACTGCCTCCACCTTGGAAGGTACTTGTTCAGCCAGTTTGGGCACTTTTAACAGCATTTTTGAGGGTTTTGCTACCTGTGTTTCTCCCTCATGAAGATTATTGCAATATTCTTCTTTTGACAACAACAAGGCATAGGTGGTCATTGGGCAGGCCTACACCCACCTCCTTCTCATCTTCCAGCTCCTCAATAGTAGTGCAATTAGTGCCACTGGCAAAGTAGGGCCACTCCTTATGGTACTTCTTTATCATACAAAGTCAGTGTAGGTGCCCATCTACATCTTACAGTTCCAAATGCTGAGCTGGAGTTGCTATCCTATTAATAACTACTTGGTCATTCTGGAAGTCCAAGAAGACATTATTTGTCCTCATGATCAGGTGCCTATAATTATATCATATTGATTAAAGTTAGCAATGCCCATGTAGACATTGCAATACTTGCCAGGGACCTTAAGGGTCATCCTAGCTCCATGGTTGGCTATGGAATGACTATCAATTGTTCTCAACTGTTGGGTAATTGGGGTGGCCAATGGGGTTACCCCAAATCCCTGCCACATGTGCAATAATGACATCAGACCCAAGTATGTACTCCCCCAGGTTCTACAACATCCATGCCTTATAGCCATTCACTTCCACTCACGTTACAAGACACTCCTCATCTTGCACAGATAGTACTAGTCAGTTCATGGCTTCTTTAGAGGCCATAATCTGCACCTTGTGCATGCAAACCTGCATTGTAGGTTCCTACACTCTGGACTCAGTGACAGCAATCTCAGTGAGGGCAAACAACCCCTCACTATCACTGTTCTGAGTATAATACTTATGTACTGCTCCTCCTTGGCCTGGGCTGCATCAGATTCTCCAGCCTGTTTGGCCTTGACTCTAGTAGGCCCATCCTCCTGCTTGTCATCAGCCTCTCCAAGGTATGAGGAGCAGCACTGTGTGCTGCTCTTACAAATGTGGAAGGACCTTGCCTCTCTAGATCATTGCAATCCTATGAAAAATGCCCCACCTTTCCACACTTGTAGCAAGCAGCAGACTGGCCAGTATTTTTGTCTGCTTGCCCCAATGCTATAGACAGGACCTAGTTGTGTGTGGCAAGATGGTTTCCTGCTGCTTGCACAACCTCACTGGGTCTAGGAGGCAACTTGCCTCCACCAGCCCTTAGAGCCAGCATTTCTGAAGCCAGCCACATTGCTAGCCTCTTCACTAACCTGGGTGGATGTGGACAGGTGCCCTACTCCATCAAGTCCATGTGTTCAGCAAGCACCATCCCAAATGTAGGTGATTGCACTGCAGCCAACAACAGAGTCTACTAAGTGTCAGGGGACTTCCATTTCTGACCTCCATGGCCACCCTATGCCAACTCTCCTCAACCCACTTCCATCTCCCAAGGCTTTATCAACACCTCTGGAGTGCTCTCCAGATCCCTGGAGATCTTCAGGGGTCATTCTCTGTTTTTAGAAACCCCCAAAACTTGCCATAATCTCTCATCGAGCACTTCTCTGAGGTTAGGGTTAGCTCTGGTCAGCGTACCATTGTTTCCATGCCTCTGCTGTCAGCTGATGTGCCACACCAAGCAGTGAGGATCCTTAGCCTTGTTCTCTTTGGATTTTCCTCTGCTAGGTGATTAGTTACTATTTGTATTGTCAGTTACCTCTTTAATATACTTCAGATTCCCCACTGCTAGCTGCATGATTTAGCTGTCACTCCCAGAGGTCACCCTTACAGCAGAATAAGTCTCCAAATACTGGTCTGAAAGCCCCTCATAGCCTGCACAGAGTGTCTGAGCCCCCTATCTGTCACTTCTACACCAGGCTTAAGCACCCATGGAATTCTATGTCCCAGTACACCAACCCAGACACTCCCTCAGATGCCCCAGCCCCACAGGACAAGGCCTGGACTTGCCTGCTACATCTAGAGAGCCAGGTGCAATTGACTCAATCTTCTCCCACCCATCACATGACCAAACTCTCCACCCTTTGCCAAACCACCAAGCTCATTTTCCAATCCCTTCAGGCACTGCTAGAGCACCTGCCCCCTACCTCCACACCCTTCCTGGCAGTAGGACCACCCCCAACAGTGCTGGTAGTCCTCCTGGCAGCTTTGGTAAACCCCCAAGTCCTGATCCCCCATCCTGTGCTCCTGGACACATATGATGATGACTGCTCTGGTGGAGAACATTTCCTCCAGTTCTATATCAGTTATATTCACCTCAGCAGAGATGCCTTTGACTCTTATGTGCTGAAGATAGCTTGGATACTGTCAT
Organism: Termitomyces sp. DKA64; assembly: GCA_017657295.1. Taxonomy (NCBI): domain Eukaryota; kingdom Fungi; phylum Basidiomycota; class Agaricomycetes; order Agaricales; family Lyophyllaceae; genus Termitomyces; species Termitomyces sp. DKA64. The sequence continues at coordinate 13,474 of JAGGAV010000413.1, forward strand.
ACATGAAGACCAGGCATGCCTCTGCCTACACATTACAAGTGTTTTGATGCCCTGGAGGTGTTGGAAGCTTTGCAAATTGGGCTGCCTTTGAAATTGGCCATGATCTGATCCTTCAAGGAGTGGCAGTATTTCCTGGAGGGGGCACAGCATAAGTTTGAAGTGGACAGATCATAAGAACCTCAAGTACTTCCAGATGGCCCAGAAAGTAGTCTCTCCACTTAGCCAACTTTGACTTCTTGCTGCACCACAAGCCAGGCCAGAGTATGGAAAAGCTGGATACCCTGTCCTGGAGAGTGGACCACAGCACCAGGGAAGATGACAACAACAACATTGTACTCCTCCAACCCAAGCTGTTCATGATCCAAGCCATGGAAGGTCTAGCTGTCAAGGGAGCAGAGGTGGAGATCCTCCA
>JAGGAV010000414.1:0-13874 GCA_017657295.1 Termitomyces sp. DKA64
TGTAGAGCAAAATGAGTCATAAGACCTCAGTGTCACAATGTTAAGTTAGACAGCTGTATTAATGTACCTGTAGAGCAAAATGAGTTGTAAGACTACAGGGGTTTGTAAGTATTGAATAAGTGAGCTATAAATACATGTTACATACCCTCAGTGTCACAATGTTAAGTTAGACAGCTGAGGGAAAAACTTTTGTGTATCTAAGTATTTGTATCCACAAAATTAAGGTTTCTGAACAAAGTTGGGTAAATATGAGAAAGAAAAATAGTGGCATAACATATGCTAAGTACATAAAAGGAAAGTGATAATAAAGAAAGATAAAAAAGAATAAAATGTTAACGAGTAACAGGCAGAGCAGAGTTATACCTCAACACCATGCCACCCCTAGCCACAGAAACACCCCTGGTGGCTCCTGCAGCCTTCCTGGTTGCTTCTACAGCCTTCCTAGTGGCTCCTGCAGCCTTCCTGGTGGCTCCTGCAGCCTTTCTAGTGGCTCCTGCAGCCTTTCTGGTGGCTCTGTCAGCCCCCCAAGCATGTATTCCCCATCCTGTGCTCCTGGATGCATATGATGGCAACTGCTCTGGCAGAGAGTGTTTCCTCCAGTCCTGCCTCACATACATCCATCTCAGTAAAGACACTTTTGATTCCAATGTGCTGAAAATAGCCTGGGTTTTGTCATACATGAAGTTGGGCATGCCTCCACCTATGTGCTACAGGTGTTTTGATGCTCTGGGGGTGTCAGGAGTTTTGCAGATTGGACAGCCTTTGAAAAGGACTTCCAGGCAAAGTTCTTTCTGATTAACCCTGCCAAAACTGTGGCCTTAGCACTATGCAACTGGGAGCAGTATGGGTAAGGGAAACAGATGCTGGATGAGTATATCAACTCCTTCTAGGCATGAGTCAAGCAAGTGGCCTACCCCAATGGCCTCCAATTGTGCTTCACATTTTGGGATGACTTGTATCCTACATTGCTGAAATGCATCAACAACCTTACTGAGGGCTGCCCAGACAATGGGCAGGTTGCCTCGGTGGCCTGGGATCAGTGGCAGTGTATGGAGATTTGTTGGGAGCTATGTTGCATGCACCCAACTCACCACCCTGCTCCTGTCTCCACTCTCTGGTATCCTGCCTCTACTCTTCTAGCACCTGCCTCTGCTCTGGCCAGCTCTGCCCCATGACCCTTACTACTGGGCATCCCCATGGATGTTAATGCCACCTAACAGCACTACTCCATGCTGCTGCTGTGCTGGAGATGTCAGAAACCCAGGCACTTTGCATGGCACTGCCTGTTGGGTCTTGAGGTACATTACCTCTCCATGACAGAGCAGGAGGAGCTCCTCCTGCAGCTGTTGGCCATGAAGGATGTGGCTAGAGACCCTTCACTAGACAAGCTGGCATTGGAGTTGACCCTGGAGGAGAGCAGTGCTTGCACCCCCTTCCCAGGTCTGGAGGAGGATTTTTAGTCAAGTGGCAGATAAAATATATGCCTCCATTGCCAAGTACTAACTAGTTCATGTGTCTGTTGATAGAAAATGAAATTGCTTCCATTGATATCAACAACTCTATGACAACAGAACCTCAGTACTCCCCTCTAGACATACAAACACCAACTCCAGCTCCAAGCCAGGCCCACCAACACTGGGCAGACCTTGTCCAGGCTGCCCCACATGGGAATGCCAATTGCCCTGGCAGTATGTGGTAGCTGCAAACCCCTCAGCAATTTCCCTGTGCCTCAATGTTGAAATTGAGACCATGGACATCTAGCAGGCTCACAGAGTCACTGCCCTCCTGGATAGTGGCACCACAGGGTTATTCCTGGACTTGGAGTTTGTCAAGTGCCACTGCTTGATTATGCAGCTGCTGTCCCAGCCTATTCTGGTGTTCAATATTAATGGAATGCCCAATGAGGCTGGGGCCATCAACTCCATGGTTGACCTTGTTCTCCACTACTAGAACCATGCAGAGCAGGCCATTTTTGCCATTACCAGGACATGATCCTTGGATTCACCTAGCTTTGGGAGCACAACCCTGAAGTAGACTGGGCCCAGGGCAAGGTGACCATAAGCTGATGTTCCCAGAGGTGTGCCACCTGTGCCACCAAGGTCAGGGAACAGCATTGGGCTGCAGTTTGAGAGCATGCAGCTATTTAGGCTTGCTGTGCAGGCCATCTCCCCTTTGCAGATCTGGACCTTCTAGACCCCCTGCCCTTGGCATCACCTTGTAGAGAGGCCCTCTATGAGGACAACTGGAGTGGTGGTGAGGCCCCAGAAGAGGATCTACTAGGGGAGTTTTGTAGCTCATGTGACCTGGAGTCCCCAGACAAAGCAGTGGAGACTGGAGATTGAATATACACAATCACTCTACACTCTCCACCCTCTATTGCAGAGATCTGGGCCAGCCAGACCACCTCTCAGCAGCTGGCCCAGGCCTTTGCAGCTAACTCTGTACCCCAGGAGCTCCAGAACATCATACCTCCATATCTCCACACATTCAAGGATATGTTCTCCAAGGCCTTGTTCAACTTGCTTCCAGAGCACAAATAGTGGGACCATGCCATTGAATTAATACTGAGCTCCAAGCCTGCTAGCTGTAAGGTCTATCCACTGGCACCAAAGGAGCAAGACAAACTCAATGCCTTCCTACAGGAAAACTTAGCCTCTGGTTGCATCCACCCCTCCAAATCCCCAATGACCTCTCCAGTTTTCTTCATCAAGAAAAAGGACAGCTCCCTCCAACTGGTCCAGGACTACTGGGTGCTTAACACCATGATGGAGAAGAACTGCTACTCCCTCCCTCTCATCTCCAAGCTCATCAACAATCTCCAGGGTGCACAGTACTTCACCAAATTGGACATCTGGTGGGGCTACAACAACATATGGTTCCAGGAGGGAGATGAGTAGAAGGCTGCCTTCCGGACCAACTGGGGATTGTTCAAACCTCTTGTCATGTTCTTTGAACTCACCAACAGCCCCACCACCTTCCAGACAATGATGAACAACATCTTCCAGGACCTGATAGCAGAAGGTGTAGTGTGCATATACCTTGATGACATCCTCATTTACACTAAAATACTAGAGGAGCACTGCCAGGTCATGCACATTGTCTTAGAACACCTCTGCCTTCACCAACTCTATCTCAAACCAGAGGAGTGTGAGTTTGAGCAAACCCAGATTGAGTATCTTGAGTTGATCATCTTGCACAGAGCTGCAGAGATGGATCCAGTGAAGGTGGCAGGTATTGTGGAGTGGCCAGAGCCCAAGAACAAGAAGGAAGTGCAGGCCTTCTCAGGTTTCATTAACTTCTACTAGAGGTTCATCCAGAATTTCTCCCATCATGCCTAACTGCTGTTTGACCTCATCACTAAGGATGCTGCCTGGAGATGGCAGTTGCCAGAGCAGATGGCCTTTGATGATCTCAAGTGTGCCATCACCTCTGGACCTGTCTTTCTTTTCCTAGATGATGACTCCCCCTTCTAGGTGGAAGCCAACAGCTCTGACTTCACCACCTGGAGCCCAAGAACAAGAAGGAAGCACAGGCCTTCTTAAGTTTCATTAACTTCTACTATTCTGTTGCAACAATCCCAGGAGGATGGAAAGTGGCATCCAGTGGCCTTCTACTCAATGAGTCTGAATGCAGTCAAATACAACTACAAAATTCATGACAAGGAGATGCTGACCATCATCTGGTCCTTTGAGGAATGGTGGCATTTCCTGGAGGGTGTGCAGCATAAGTTTGAAGTATGGATGGATTATAAGAACCTCAAGTATTTCTGGATGGCCAAGAAGCTCAATTGCTGACAGGCCTGGTGGTCCCTCTATTTAGCCAACTTTGACTTCTTGCTGCACCACAAGCCTGGCCAGAGCATGGGGAAGTTGGACACCCTATCCCAGAGAGCAGACCATGGCACTATGGGAGATGACAACAGTAACATCATGCTCCTCTGGCCCAAGTTGTTTGCAATCCAAGCCATGGAAGGCCTAGCCATCAAGGGGGTGGAGGTGGAGATCCTCTAGGACATCCAGCAGAGAAATCAGGATGGTCTGCAGGAGGAACTTGTTGCTCAGGCAGCCAGGGCACTCAAGTCCAGACACATCACCAGTGTCAAGTCAGTCCATGTAGATGAATGGGCCCTCCACAATGGACTCCTGACCTTCTGGGATCATATCTATGTGCCTGATAGCCTGGAGCTCCACCAGAGGATCATAGAGCAACATCACAATTCCTGGATTGCAGGACACCCTGGCCAGTGGAAAACACTAGAGCTGGTGTCCCAGAACTATTGGTGGCTCCAGATGTTCTGGTATATTGGATCCTACACTAGTACATGCAATCTCTGCCTCCAGACCAACCCCCAACACCACCTTCCCTCCAGCCAGCTGCACCCCCTGTCTATCTCCATGGAGCAATGGAGCATTGCCTTAGTAGACTTCATTGTAGAACTTCCTGATGCTCATGACTACAATGCCATCATGGTAGTGGTGGACCTCTATGGCAAGCAAGCATATTTTATCCCTACTTACACCACTTGCTCCACCATGGGTGCTGCTAACCTGTACCAGAGGAATGTCTGGAAGCTATATGGCCTCTCCAATGCCTATGTATCCAACCAGGGCCCACAATTTATGGCAGACTTCACTTGGGAGCTCTACTGACTACTCAACATGAAGCTTCACACCTCCACCACCTACCACCTGCAGTCTGATGGCCAGACTGAGTATGTGAACCAGGAGCTTAAATAATACCTCCACCTCTTCTGCAATGAGCACCAGGACAACTGGGACAAACTCCTTCCCAATGCCAAGTTTCAGTAAAACAACCATGTTCATGTGGCCACCCAGTTTTCACCCTTCTTCCTGAACACCAGATATCACTCACACATGGGCTTTGAACTCCAGGCCTGACCTTTGGAGAATGAGGCTGTGAACAAGTTCATGGACCAGATGAAGATTGTGCAGGAGGAAGCCCAGGCAGCACTGGCAAAGGCAAAGGATGACATGGTATAGTACCACAACCACAGAAAGACCCCAGTGCCCCAGTACAAGCCTGGAGATCAAGTCTACCTGGATGCCTCTGACATTATGACCACCCAGCCATTGAAGAAGCTTTTGCACTGACAATTAGGACCCTTCATGGTAGAATGGCAGGTAGGGCCCCTAGCTTATTGACTCCAGCTCCCCATAGGGATGTGCCAGCTCCATCTGGTCTTCAATGTAGTTAAACTGACTCTGGCCCCAGCAGACCCTATCCCAGGACAACACCCAGCACCTCCACCTCCTCTTGTGGTGGTCAACAACAGCAAGGAGTATGAGGTGGAAGAGATTCTAGACAGCCATCTATTCTAGTGGGGACTACAGTACAAGGTAAAGTGGAAAGGCTATGAAATCAAGGACATTACCTAGAAATCCCAAAAGAACATGCATGTGCCTGGACTGGTCAGGGAGTTCCACTGATGACACCCAGACATGCCACAAGCCATCAGAGGAATATATTCCCTCCCCCTGGCAGACCAGGTGATCCAAAACTTTTTCTACCCTGTGTGTTGAGATGCCACATACTAGAGGGGGGGTGATGTCAGGGTACTACCTTTTCTGACCTCTGCCCCTATTCAACACCAACTCTCCTCACCCAGTTCTGCTTTCCCAAGGCTTGTTCAATGGCTCCAGGGCACTCTATGGGTCCCTAGAGATCTCTGGAGACCCCTGGAACTTTCTGTGATCTCTTGTTGAGCACTTTGGCTATCTCTGGTCACCTACACAGCTGTTCCCATGCCTCTGCTGCCCATTGATGCACTGCACCAAGCAGAGGGGATCCTTAGACTTGTTCTCTTTGGATTTCCCTCTGCTAGGTGATTAGTCTACTATTTGTATTGTCTATTACATATCTAATATACTTTGGATTCCCCTCTGCTAGCTGTGTGATTTAGCTGTTGCTCCTGGAGGTCACCCCTACAGCTTGGGCCCCAGTTCCTCAACAACAGGTTGGTGACAACAAATTGGAGTGGAAGACCTGGCCTTACCAACACCTCTGATTTTTTTATTTTAGTTATTTATTTAGTGTGCACAGTGCACTTGGCACCCATTTTGCACATATCTATGGACAGGCTACCTACACTACAAGAGACATGAAATACCATGCCCTCTGCATATGTGGAGAATGAGTGGGTCAGTGCTTCCAAGCACTGTCTTAGACCATGCTCCCCTAGTAAGTCCTGAAGTAATGGAGCTGTGCAAGGCATGATGGCTTGGGGACAACAAAGGCTCAAAAAGTGAGCAGGGTGAGGACAAGCATCTGGGCCACAGTCCTCCCCAGAGCTATAAAGCTCAGTGTAGTAAGGAGGAGTGGGGTGCTAGTGCTGTAATTAGTAGGGCATGGTGATTAGGGGGATGTAATGAGGAGCTTTGATGTATCTGATGGTGTGCTTCAGGGCTACAGGTGAGGCAGGGAGATGGGAGAGGGACTCAGCTCTTCTCTTTAGCAGGTGGGCAAAGTGTACATGCCACTCAAAGTGGTATTGAGGGCAATCAAGCAGGCAATGTTTGACAGTGTCAACTGTTAAGCCTTGGCAATGCAGGCAAACTGGAGATTTGATGCACTGGATGTGGAATAGGTGTTGGTTCAGCAGGGAGTGGCCCATGCAGAGTTGCATAAGTATGGTGGATTGGCAGCAGTCAAGGGAGCTGGTGGTTGAGGGAGGAGAAAAGGTGGAGGCCAAGTGTGAACCCAACCAGCTCCCCCTCTTAGACTGTTTGTGCTCAGCACCTGAGCTGAGGTGATACTTCAGGGAAGATACCTCCTTGCTGCCTATATACATTACTGCTGAAGCACCAATGCCTCCCTCAAATCCAGACCCATTGCAGTAAATTGCTGTGGTCACCCAGTCATGTGTGGTTTGAATTGCTTTGAGGGCATCCTCCTTGGTCTCTGGGATGTATGTGCTAAAAGATAGTCAAAAGTCAGGGTGATGGCAGGTTGGGAGTGTTGTTTCAATAGCAGTGAGGTCAGTGGACATGTACTGAAACAGATTGTGGAGGGGGAATTGGTGCTGTTGAATGTATTGCTTTGTGCCATGACTATCCTGTAAAGGGGGTGAGTAGGGGGGAGGAAAGCAAGCCATACCACCACCCTAGTGAGGACTTTGTGCAGAAGAAGGTTGACCAGGAACATGTTGGCATGAACTTCCAAGATATTGCAAGCTGACATGGCCAGGGTGCCAGTGACTGTCTTTGCTGCTCTCCATTGGGCTAATGTGAGCTTCTTAATGGCCATGACTGAACCTGTCCTTCACTTCCCCTCAACTCACTTGCTGACACCCATGTACCAAACATTGGCTGTGTAGGTGAGTGCTGGGACTGTGACCATATTGTAGAGCTGGAAAATTTGGTGTGGAGGCATGCCTCCTGAAATCCAGGAGAGTCTTGACACCTGAGGATTCTACCAGGCTGCTTTTGCAGCAACATTCTGGGTGTAAGCAGCCCAGCACAGTTTGCTGTTGAAGGTGACCCCAAGGTATTTGTATGTGGCAACTGTGGTGACTGTTTGCTCCAAGATTGTGCCATTGAGGTTGGTTCTGTGGAGGACAAGGTTGGGGGGGGGGAGGTGAGTTGTGATCTTTGATAGTTGCATGGGTCTCTGTTAGAGACTTACCAACAGCCAGGAACATGACATCATTGATGAAACCAGAGGACAGTTTAGAGTTGCTCCTGGACAAGGCTGCCTAGATAAGTGGGGCATTATAGAAAGCATAGAAGAGCATAGAAAGTGGGCAGCCCTGGGTGGTGCCATTAAAAATGGCAATCCACTTGGAGAGGAAATCATCAAAATAAAGGCAGATATGTTGATTGCATAGCATGTGCTCTGTCAGATGGATGTAAGCCTTGGATACCCTGCACTCCCTCATATTGTGCAGGAGGTGTTCTTTGACCATATTGGGGAAGGCCCCTTGCATGTCAAGAAAGAGAGCTGAGGCAATGTTACCTGCTCACCAAGTGTCTTTGACCTTTGGGACAACCAGATGCATGGCATCAGTGGTGTTGCAAGTGGGGTGGCTGCCAAATTGACCAGATAGGAGCAGGTTGTGCTTTTCTGCAATGTGGGATAGATCAGCAGCAACAAGAGTCAAGAGGACCTCTGATGTTGGTAACATCTCTGTGCAGTTATGAGGAGTATGCAGCAACATTAGAAGGGAGGTTCAGGCAAGAGTTGGGGGCTGCCAAAGCAGAGTTGCTCAAGGCTAGGGCAAGGTATATGGTGGCAAAACAATTGGTAGTGATATTGGCAGGGTACCAGGATGATTGCCAATCCTTCCTGGCTTGGCAAGCAGGGAATGGAGTTGGTGAGGAAGACTGGGAGGAGGGGTGAGCTGGGGAATGTACCTGGCAACAATGCTAACCTTGACACATAGTAACTGCTGCTCCCTGTTTAAAAATTCATTTTGTTTTGTAGTATGACACAGACTAGCCCCCTTAAGGGGCTTTTCATTCTTGTTTGTATCAGTAGGCTAGCCCCCTTAAGGGGCCTCAGAATGTAACATATGCCACACAAAATCTGAAAGTAAGAAGATAAGAAGAGAAACCAAACATTAGTAAGTTTGTATAAGGTCAAAACTAAGGAACAGAAGCACAGAGGCAAAGGCAGAACTATCAGTACATACTAGTGACTGCCAGTTGACACTGGCATTTATAGAGGAAATGTTCAGTAGATCATTATGGTGAGAAAGCCCCAAGGGTGTGCTGAGTGCTAGTGACAAGTCACTAAGTGCAGCATCTTAAGAAAAGAACAGCTATGACAACAGTCTGTGAAACAGTTTTAACAAGCAAAAAGTGATATAAGTAGGACAAGGAGAAGACTTAAGTATTTTTGATATGTTGAATAACAACTTTGTCAAAGGGATAGTAAACAGAAGAAAGACTCACTTAGCAAAGGTTTTTAGTTGTTGCCATTGCTGACAATGTTGTTAGCATCATCATTGTTCATAAGGTCAGTTTGTTCAAGTTTATGTAGGTGGGAGGTGTCAATGTCAAAAATGTTGTTAGGCACTGAGATGTGTTTTCTAACAAAATATGGGACCAAACAAAAGACAGCTACTGGGCAATGCAGAACAGAACCATTGAGTTCACAAAGGATGTAAGCACCACCACAGTTATGAGATATCACCACTAGGGAGCCTAAGTAATGAAGCCTCATCTTCTTGTTATGCATGACTTCAATCCTAGTATTCTTCATTAGGACCAGGTCACCCACCTGAAAGTTGTAGTTGCAAATGGTAGTGGTGTGTTCAGCTTCAACACAAATGGCAGCTAAACATTGAGCACTTAGGACATTGTTGTGTAATTGCTCAAAGTCTTCTTGGCAATGTTGAAGATTGACTGCTCATTGTGCTATGAGGTTGGTAGATGTCAGGAATGAGTTTGGTGGTGGTTGAAGGTATTTTGCTTTGACTATATCTGTTGAAAGAAGAGGGTGTGTACCAGTGACAGCATAATAAGAGGAACAACCAATTTGCTTGCAAACTGTAACATGTTCTGACCAAAAGACTGAGTAAGTAGTTGTACTCCACTTAGACTGATCACTGTCAACCACTTTGAAAAAGGCCTGGCAAACATCAAAGTGAGGCTACTCAACTATACCATTAGCATGCTTGTTGTAGCCTGAAACCTGGATGTGATGCAGGTTGTACTCCTTAGTTAAGCAAGCAACAGTTTTCAAATGGCGTGCCATTGTCAGTGACAATCTCACTAAGGGCTCCTCAGCAACATATAACATCTTCATACAACCACTTAGCAATCACTTTGCTATTCTCCCTAATGAGCATGTAAAACTAAGGGTAATGAGTTTGAGAACATTGTTCTTGGGTGATATATTTAAACTTATTGGAGGGCAGCATAAACATTGTGTCAATGTATATCTTGCTGAACAAGGGTGTGGGCATAGCAACAGTCAGTGGAATCAGTACTTTGGTCATCTGATGGATCTGGCAGATGTGACAAGTGCAAATGTACCAGACAAGGTCAGTGCTAACTTGGGGCCACCACAAACATTTCAGTGAGGCTGAGTGAGTAGCAAAAAGTCCTCTATGCCTCAATTCATCATGCATAGCTCACAAGATTTGCAAGCAACAGTTGGTAGGAATGAAGAGCTTGTGAGTCCTGTCTTGATTCCATCATCAGAGTCACCATCAGCAAGGAAGCACATTGAAGCATAGCAAATGAAGGTGGCATAGGCAACATCACTAAGGTTATCCAGTCTGACCAGGGTAGTAAGCCATTTCTGGACCATAAGGATATGTGTCAGGGAACTTCCATTTCTAACCACTGTGCCCAACCTACACTGACTCTCCTCAACTGACTCCCCTCCCCTGAGGCTCACTCAACATCTCCAGGGCATTTTCCTGATCTCCAGAGATCTCTGAGGGTCATTCTCCTCTTTGGAAAACCCCCAGAACTTACTGTGATCCCTTGTTGAGCATGTTCCTGAGGTCAGGGTTAGCTCTGGTCATTTGTACAGTTGTTTCCATGCCTTTGCCACCAGCTGATGCACCACACTGAGCAGCAGAGATCCTTAGACTTGTTCTCTTCAGATTCCCTCTGCTAGGTAATTGGTTACTATTTGTATCATTGGTTACTGTTTATACATAATATACTTTGGATTCCCCTCTGCTAGCTGCATGATTTGGCTGTCACTCTTGGAGGTTGCCTTTACATTGTCCCAGTCATCCTGGCACTTATTGTAGAAGAGGTGGAGATATTGCTTGAGTTCCTGGTTCATGCATTTGGTCTGGCCTCAGACTGTGGGTGGTAGGTGGTGGAGGTGTGAAGCTTCACATTAAGTAGTTGGTAGAGCTCTCAGGTGAAGTCCAACATGAATTGTGGACCTGTAAGGACAACCTCTGGGAGCAGTGGCTAAGTCATGCAGCTAGCAGAGGGAAATCCAAAGTATATTAGGACTGGTAATTAACAATACAAATAGTAACTAATCACCTAGCAGAGGGGAATCTGAAGAGAACAAGTCTAAGGATCCCTGCTGCTTGGTGCAGTGCATCAGTGGGTAGTGGAGGCATGAGAATGACTGTATAGATGACTGGAGTTAACCAAAAGTGCTTGCTGAGGGATCATGGCAAGTTCCAGGAGTCTCCAGAGATCTCTGGAAATCTGTAGAACATCCTGGAGATGTCAAATGAGCCTCAGGGAAGTGGAATCAGTTGTAGCAAGTCAGTGTTGGTCAGGGGCAGAGGTCAGAAAAGGAAGTCTCCTAACATCACCCCCCCTCTAGTGTGCAGTGTCACAATGCACAGGGTAGAAGAAGTTCTGGATTGCCTGGTCTGCCAGTGAGAGGAGGTAGATTCCTCAAATGGCTTAGGGTGTGTCCAGATGTTTTCAGTGGAACTCCCTGATCAGTCTGGGTGCATGTATGTTCTCCCAGAGTTTCTCAGAGATGTCCTCGATTTCATAGCCTTTCTACTTCACCTTGTATTGTAACCACCACCAGAATAGACAACTATCTAGAATCTTCTCTACCTTGTACTCCTTGTCATCATTGACCACCATTGGAGGTGGCAGAGGTGCCAGGCATCACCCTGGAATAGGGTTTGCTGGGGCTGGAGTCAGTTTGACTATGTTAAAGACTGGATGGAGCTGGCATATTTCCATGGGGAGCTGGAGTCAATAAGCTAGAGGCCCTACCTGTTGTTCTATGGTGAAGGGTGCTAGTAGTTGGTGTGAGAGTGTTTTTGATGGTTGGGTGGTTGTAATATCAGAGGCATCTAGGTAAACTTGATCTTTGGGCTGGTACTTGGGTGCCAGGATTCTTTCACAGTCATAATATCATGCCATGTCATCCTTTGTCTTTGCTAGAGCTGCCCATGCTTCCTCCTGTATGATCTTCATCTGGTCCACAAACTCATTTATGGCCTCATTCTCCAAAGGTCAGGCTGGGGCTCAAAACCCATGCACAGGTGATGTCTAGTATCCAGGAACAAAGGTGAAACTTGAGTGGCTGCATGAATGTGGTTGTTGTACTGGAACTTGGCATTGGGGAGGAGTTTGTCCCAGTTGTCCTAGCACTCATTGCAGAAGAGGCAGAGATATTGTGTGAGTTTCTAGCTCACATGTTTGGTCTGGCCATTGAACTGCAGATAGTAGGTGGTGGAGGTGTGAAGCTTCATGTTAAGTAGATGGTAGAGCTCCTGGATGAATTCCACCACAGATTGTGGACCCCAGTTGGACATGTAGGCATTGGAGAGGCCATGGAGGTTCCAGGCATTCTTCTGGTACAGGTTTGTGGTACCCATGGCAGAGCAAGTGGTGTGAGTGGGGATGAAGTGAGCTTGCTTGCCACAGAGGTCCACCACCACCATTATGGCATTATAGCTATGGGCATTGGGGAGCTCTATAATGAAGTCTACCAAGGCAATGCTCCATTTCTCCAAAGGGATGGGCAGAGGATGGAGCTGTCTAGAGGGGAGGTGACATTGGGGCTTGGTCTAGAGGCAGAGATTGCATGTACTAGTGTAGAATCCAATGTACTGGGACATCTGGGGCCACCAGGAGTTCTGGAACACTAGCTCCAATGTCTTCCACTGGCCAGGGTGTCCTGCAATCCAAGAGTCATGATGCTGCTCTACAATCCTCCAGCAGAGCTCTGGGTTATTGGGCATATAAATATGATCCTGAAAGGTCAGGAGTCTGTTGCAGAGGGCCTATTTGTCTGCACAGATGGACTTGGTGCCAGTGATATATCCTGACTTGAGCACCTGGGCTGCCTGAGCAATGAGTTCCTCCTGCAGATCATCTCAGTTTCTTTGCCAAATGTCCCAGAGGATCTCTACCTCTGCTCCCTCAACAACTAGGCCTTCCATGGCTTGGATTGCAAACAACTTGGGTCAGAACAGGATGACATTACTGTTGTCATCTTGTCTAATGCTATGGTCCACTCTCTGGGACAGGGCATCCAGCTTTCCCATACTCTGGCCTGGCTTATGGTGCAGTGAGAAGTCAAAGCTGGCTAGATGGAGGGGCCACTGGGCCTGCTGGCAATTGAGCTTCTTGGCCATCCAGAAGTATTTGAGGTTCTTATGATCCATCCATACTTTGAACTTATGCTGTGCACCCCTCAGAAAATGCCATCACTCCTCAAAAGACCAGATGATGGCCAACATCTCCTTGTCATGGATTTTGTAGTTGCGCTCCACCATATTCAGGCTCTTGGAGTAGAAGGCTGCCAGATGCCATTTCCTGTCCTGCTGGGATTGTTGTGACAGAACAGCTCTGGTGGCAAAGTCAGAGCTGTTAGCTTCCACCCAGAAGGGAGAATTGTCATCTGGGAAAGGGAGGACAGGTCTGGAATTGACAGCATGCTTGAGATCATCAAAAGCCACCTGCTCTGGAGGGCCCCAGCTCCAGGCAGCATCCTCCATGATGAGGTCAAACAATGGTCAGGCATGATGGGAGAAATCTTGGATGAACCTCTGGTAGAAGTTAGTGAAGCCTAGGAAGGACTGCACTTTCTTCCTGTTCTTGGGCTCTGGCCACTCTGCAACACCTGCCACCTTCACTGGGTCTATCTTCACAGCTCCATGTGATATGATCAACCCAAGATACTTGATCCAGGTCCACTCAAACTCACACTTCTCTAGTTTGAAGTAGAGTTGATGGTGGAGGCATTTCAAAATGATGCATGTGACCTGGCAGTGCTCCCTTTGTGGTGAGGTCAAACCAGGGTGGGGCATAACAAATGCATGTGTCATATGTTGTAGCGGAGGTTGATTTATGTTGTAACATGTGATGCCTGCAGCAGCTGCTGCAGCATAGTGGATTCTCACAATGTTGCATCAAATACAGAGCCATGGAACAATTACATTGTGTCATTACAGATGTTCCTGG
>JAGGAV010000415.1:0-13812 GCA_017657295.1 Termitomyces sp. DKA64
GACCCAGAGTCTCCAGACAAGACCATTGAGGTAGGTGATAGGATCTATGCCATGACACTCTGCCCTCCTCCTATGGTGGCAGAGATCAGGGCTAGTCAGACAACTTCTCAACAACTAGCTGAGGCATTTGCAGCAAATTCCCAGCCCAAACCCTTTTGTAGCACAGTTCCTCATCATCTACATGACTTTGAGGACATATTCTCCAAGGCATCATTTGATTCACTCCCAGAGTGCAAGCAATGGGACCATGCCATTGAGCTGATACCTGATGCTAAACCATCCAGTTGCAAAGTCTATTCACTTGCACTCCTCTAAGTCTACAATGGCCTCCCCAGTCTTCTTCATTAAGAAGAAGGATGGATCCCTTTGTCTGGTTCAGGATTGTCAAGTCCTGAATGCAATGACAGTAAAGAACTGCTATCCCCTTCCACTCATCTCTGAGCTTGTCAACAACCTTTGAGGTGTACAATACTTCACTAAGTTGGATGTCTGTTCAGTGCCCTTGGGGGTGCTATGGAGAGTTACTCCATATACCAACAACAGGCTGGACCAGAAGGTAGTAACCCTCCAAGTCAGCCTGGATATGGTATAGGATGTAGAGGAGGCTCTGGAGGGGATCCACTAGGAAGTGATTGGGCAGATTCACCACCCAAGAGGCCCCATCAAGGACCAGTGGGGCCAGGAGAGGTGGTGGAGGACCTGGAAGAGTTCCTCCTTTTCCCAGATTGGGACCTTCCCTGCCTCTGGGTGAGTGGGGGTGCACCAGATCCACCAGGGCCAGATGATGGCCCACCAGGTGATGGATAGGAAGACCTGGGGCATTGAGATGGACAGAGGAGGACTACTGTCCTCCCCAAAAGGCAGCTGTGGCAGTTTGCAATGCTGCCACAGCATTGGGGGTGATTCACCACTCTGGGAGTGGAGGAAGCCCACAAGTATCATCACCAAACAATGCATGATTGTCTGAGGGTGGTGATGGAACAGATGCTTTCAGTACATCTGGCTATACCTGATGGACTGAAGCCAAGGAGGAGTGACTTGTCCCATACTTGGGGTCAGCCAAGTTCAGTGAACTTGAAGACTGGTTGATGACCATCTGCATGTTCTATGCAGTAGCACAGTATGGTGGAGATGGGCATGAGTGGAAGAAAGTCCTCATTTTGATAGACTTTCTGGCAGCAGGTGCCCTGAAGTGGTACCTGTGACATGTAATTCATATTAATCATGCCCAGTCACATTGGAGATTCAAGGATGTAATCCTCAGACTGTATGACCAGTTCATGCAGCCTTTGACTATGCAGGATGCACAAGGTGTTCTGCAACATGGCCTATATAGTTGAAGAGGGTGTGCAAGGCTTCTATGATGCCTTGCTGGACCATGCTCAGAACATGGTTGTCCTCCCAGATGAGTTCACTATTTGCAAGCAGTTCTTGGAGGGAATACCCTCCAATATGTTGATTGTGTTAATACATGACAGTGGACTTGCTCCCAAGGTAAACACTGTTGAGGAGTTTGTGTCTAAGGCTAAGGCCTACAAGAACAGCATAAAGACTGCAGCAGACCATTTAGAGTGCAGCAGGAAAGCTTAACTGGGGCACCTTCTGTTGTTGGTGGCTGTGCAGTCTCCCAAGCTTGGGGCTGCACTGGCTAGATGGACAGAGCCAGTGGGATTACCATCTCAGTCACAGCCCATTAGGCCAGTGAGGTGAACCCATAATGAACAGAGCCAGTGGGATTACCATCTTGATTGCAGCTCATTAGGCCAGTGAGGTGAACCCATGCATGTGTGGACAGTAGGCCTACACTTCTGCAGGGTGGGATAGTGTAAGGGCAACCTCTGGGAGCAATGGCTAAATCATGCAGCTAGCAGAGGGGAATCAAAAGTGTATTAGATATGTAATAGATAATACAAATAGTAGACTAATCACCTAGCAGAGGGGAATCCAAAGAGAACAAGTCTAAGGATCTCCTCTGCTTGGTGTGGTGCATCAGGGGGCAGCAGAGGCATGGGAATGACTGTGTAGGTTACTGGAGTTAGCTAAAGTATGCAATGATAGATTGCAGAAAGTTCTGGGAGTCTCCAGAGATCTCTGGAGACCTGTACAATGCTCTGGAGTCATTGAACAAGCCTTGGGGAAGCAGAAACAGGCATGGAGAGTTGGTTTCAGACAGGGGTGGAGGTTGGAAAGGGTAGCCCCCTGACATCACCCCCCCTCTAGCATGCAGCATCTTGATGTGTGGGGTAGAAAAGTTCTGGATCACCTGATCTGCTGGGGGGAGGGGATATAGTTGTCCTTCACCTTTGCCAGCACTGCTATCAGGACTCCACCAATTTTGCTCCTCTCTGATGGCTCACAGTGTGCCTGGATATTGTTGGTGGAACTCCCTGACCAGTCCAGGCACATGCACATTCTCCCCAGGTTCCCAGGAGATATCCTCAATTCTGTAGCCCTTTCCACTTTACCTTGTACTGTAGTCCCTGCCAGAATAGATGGCTGTCCAGGATCTTGTCCACCTCATACTCCTCACTGTTGTTGACCACCACTGGGGGGGCAGAGACATTGGGCACTGTCCCAGGATATGGTCTGCTGAGGCTGGAGTCAGTTTGACCATGTTGAAGACTGGATGGAGCTGGCACATTCCTGTGGGGAGCCAGAGTCGATAAACTAGGGGTCCTACCTGCCATTCTACCATGAAGGGCCCTAATTGTTGGTGTAAGAGCTTCTTTGATGGCCAGGTGGTCATAATATTGGAGGCATCCAGGTAAACTTGGTCTCCAGGCTTGTACTGGGGTGCCAGGATCCTTCTGCAGTTGTAGTACCATGCCATGTTGTCCTTCACCTTTGCCAGCACTGCTATCAGGACACCCCACTAATTTTGCTCTGCAATCTCCAATGACCCTGCCACCTCCAACAACTACTCAAACTGCCCTGCCTAACTCTTGGAGGCCCCCCCCCCCTGTCCACAACCTGCACATCATCAGATCATCAGATCACCAGCCCATACATCCCCAAGCCCTGGCTCCAACAACTCCCTTGGAATATGCCTTATGCATCACTGGATCACCAGCAAGACAGCTTCCTGAGTCCCAACATGCCCTCAGGGCTCACCCCAGCCTCAAGATGCCCCTGCCCTGCAGGCCCACTCTTGGGGCCCACTTCAGACCATACCCAGGCCCTGCTATAATAGAAACCAAGTCCTGGGCAGGTGCTGCCTACATGGGGGTCCCCTACCATCCCTGACTCTCCCTGGAGACCTTGAGTATATAGCCCTGGAACCCCATAGTCAGTCAGTAGTCTTGATATTGCCTACTCTTGTCTACTTCTTGTTTCTTTACTCTCTCTGTCTCTAATCCTACTCAATCTATTCTCTTTCTCTCCTTTCTCTCAACCTCCTGGCATAGATGTCTCAGTCCACAGAACATTCCCATGGACTTTAACCACCTCTGCCCTCCTCACACCAGCTCCAGGACATTGCCTAGGGCCTGGATCAGGCCTGAGACACTCATATGCTCCCTTTTCAGTCATCAACTAACTGACTAGCAGGTTCTCACTCTTAGAGGTGAGCCCCCAGGTTCTCTGGACCTGACATAATATCAAGACTCCCCCTGCTCATTGGACACTTGATGGCTCACTATGCTAGCCCTCTCTACTGGCCCACCACCACCTATGCTATGGACTCCTACAGCAACCCAATTGCACCAACTTATTAAGCACAACCTGTAGTCATGCCTCTGAACAACTAGACCCCCTACCCACAACCACCCCCTTTCCAATCCTTGCATTAGTACTGGCCAATAGCCATGCACAGATTTAGGCTGGGACCCTTGGTAAGTCAGGGCCTGGCTCCCAACAGTGTTCCCTGGCACCTCCCCCCACACAGGACCCCTATGTGAGACTGCACCCAGGAGGCCTGCCAGGAGCTCTGAATGCAGGGTGGAACACTCCAGTACCTGCCAGCACTGGTCTGTTTGCTGCTAGAGCAGGGTACACACCAGGGGCCAAGGGCTACTTGCTCCCAACCTTGACTGTATGCCCTGCACCTTCCTGGAGGGGGCCAATGGCAGTTCTGGCTGTCCTTATGCCTTCTACACTCATGGGACTCAGAAACATGCCCCAGATGGGAGGGGACCCCCTGCTTTGGCAGGTAGAGTGCATGGCAGACTACTCTTAGCAACATAGTGCAATCCTATAGGAACTTCAACTCTCATGAGTAGACTTCTCCTGATGGACCCAGAGTCTCTTTGAGAAACTGGGGCAACCCACCTTGGAGGCCACTGCCAAGGTCTGGGCAGACTGCCTGGTAATGTTCTTCAAGCTCTACAAGCAAGGGAACTTATCAGCACAAGCCCTTGGCTTTCTCTGGAGTGATGCATCCTTGTGGAATGAGCTGTACAACCTGGTTGGGGAAA
This sequence comes from Termitomyces sp. DKA64, assembly GCA_017657295.1. Taxonomy (NCBI): domain Eukaryota; kingdom Fungi; phylum Basidiomycota; class Agaricomycetes; order Agaricales; family Lyophyllaceae; genus Termitomyces; species Termitomyces sp. DKA64. The sequence continues at coordinate 4,413 of JAGGAV010000415.1, forward strand.
TCCATGTATTGTCATTGCTGGGAAGGTTTGAGGACCCCTCCAACCCCATGTACTCCTTCCAACTACAATGAAAAATGGACCAGGTGCCCCACCAGCCTGCCAAGGCCCCACATGCCAGAAACCAACATCAGGATGACCTGGATGCAGCCTCCACCCTACTCTGAAACCTCAACTCCTCCAGCAGGCTGTTTGACCAGCCTGCAGCCAAGATAGTAGGACTCTCAGCCTGACTCCACTCCAACTTGGCCCCAGGCATGGAGACCTTCCACACATGGGATTGGGGTCCTCCCCCAGCTGCACCTGCTATGGAAAACAGCATCTGAACACACCCTCAGCTATATCAATTAGGAACCCTGTTACTTACTACTATAATGCCACCCCTCCCCCTCAGAACTCTGAAGATCAGGCAGAAGCCAACAAAGTCTGCAAGGCTCTAGCTTGTGAAGGTTGACTGGATATCCAGAAGCTGGAACACTTCCATGGTCATAACCCCCCAAAATGGCACACCTTCCTGCTAGAGTGTCTCAACATGTTTCAGAGAAAGCCAAACACTTTTGCCACCAACAAGGCCTGCATTACATTTGCTTCCTCCTATCTGCAGGGGATTGCCCTGGACCACTACACAGCCTTTCTCTGGTGCAACCCCTGCCACCCACTATTCTCTGACTGGGAAGCCTTTGTGCAGGAATTCTCATTAAAGTTTGAGGTTTACAACACTGTTGCTGAGGCCAAAAGGAAGCTCATGTCACTCCAGATGTCTCCAGAGGAGCATTTCACAATGTTCATTGTTCAGTTTGAGAAGGAGGCCTACAAAACTGGCTGGAACTACCATGTGTTGCATTTCCAACTCAACAAGGCCCTCCCTGAGCAAATTCACAAGGTCCTCCACCTCACACTAAAACAGTCCACCAACAAGGACTTCAAGAGCCTTATTACCTGCATTAACCAGTGCTACTGAGAAAACCCTGCCAGTTCCAGAACCAGCTGCCAAGGCTACTTCTTCCACCCCTCAGGGGGATCCTGGCAGTCTCACAGCAGACCCACCAACCCCCTAACCCTGCTATGACTAGCCCCCCTGCCCAGAACCCTGGCCAACCCAGCCCCAGAAATGCTGCATGACTCCCTGCCCAATTTTAGGCAGTTGCTCCAGATCCCAATGACCAGGATAACACCCTAATGCAGAGTGACAGCAACCCCAAGTCTATGTGCAAAGACCCAGAGGACAAATTATTGCAGGCTAACCAGTTGCACTGGCTGGACCAGCCTTGGGTAGCTGTCCTCAAGGAAATGAAGAAACAGCAATGCAGGGCAGGTGTGTACCTGCTCTGTGGCAAGCCTGGGCACTTTGTCCAGAAATGCCCAGAGTGAGATGCCCTTGAACAAGCCATCTAGAGCATAGATGGAGACAAGTTTGAGTTCCAGTATGTGGAAAATGAGTTGGCAATTTAGTTGACTTGGAAGACACACTAAATTGTGAAATCAACCCCAACATCTTCTCCACCATGGTTTCACACATTTGCACTTAGCTCCAGACATCCTCACAGCTTATTTCTCCTCCCAATCCTCTTAATCTTTCCTGCTTTGCATATCCCTCACCCTGCTCCAACACTGTCAACACCCTGGTAGACAGTGGTGCCACAGACAACTTTGTTAATGATGATTGGGTCTATCTCTCCTCCCTCCCCTGGATTTGATTGCCCAGCCCCATTCAGCTCTGATTGTTTGACAGTGGGCTGTCTTGCTGGAGAAATCACCCACTACATATACATTCCCCTGCACTTCAAGAACAGCATGCAACTCAAGCTCTGGATGCTTATTACCTGACTGCACAAATCCACCCCCATAGTCCTGGGTCTTCCCTAGTTATGCTCCATCAACTCCCACATTGACTGGCAGACCCTCACCATGACCCTGGACTGCATGGACCCCTCTGCCATTCCTTTCTCCCTTCCATCCAACTTGGACCTGACAAATGCTGGAAGCCTCAGCAGATTGCACTTGACCTTGGCACAATCCTTCATCATTCATGTCACCTTCCAATCCATAAGTACCACCCATGCTGTGCTCCTGGACAGCAGGGCCACAGAAACCTTTATAAGTAGGGAGCTGGGCCTCCCAGGTAAGACATTAAACATTCTAGTCAAGCTACAACTCTTTGATGGAAACCCAACACCCTCCAGATCAATTTCTCACTACCACATTGACAGCATCCACCTCACTAATGGCCTAGAATTAGATCACCCAGCTACACCCTGCCACTCCAATCATCCTTGGATTACCCTGGTTATGCAAGGCCAACCCCAACATCAACTGGAACTCAATGAGCATGATGTTTGACAGCAAAGACACCCAACTGGCTGCCAGAATATTGCTTTGATTCTGATACTTCCTCACCATTAAGGACAAATCTGACTCCAACTGCCTCCCCACCCCAAACCCCAGCTCTCTCCTCCAACCCTTGTTGCAGGACCTTAGAGGGGAGGAAGGGAACTGCAATGCTGTCACAACCCATCTCCATACTCATGCCAGACCCCAGACCTCCCCTAAAACCCCCCAGCAAACCCAGAACATACTCACCCTTGCCCCCAATATCCACAACACCTTCCCTTCCCCCAGCACCCACTCTGGCAACTCCTGGGGCTTCTCCAGAAAACCTCAATGCTTCTCTGGCAGTCCTCATGATTTCCCCAAGATCTCCTCAGACTCTGAGTAAGTCCACCCATCCTGGTGCACATTACCATTACATATCAATACAAAACTGCCACTGACTAGCCAGTCTTGGGATGCCCCAAACAACTGTATCCAAGAGTCACCCACATGACCTGATCTCAGACCTGCAATCCCAGAGAAGTTCCCCCCACAAATATTTAAGCCAGGGCATAGTAGTAGCTAGGCAGTCTTGATATTATCTACATTCTTGTGTTTGTTACATCTCTTGTGTATCTATCTCTCTGTTCCATATTGTCTCATTGAATCTTATTTCTCTCTTAATTGCATCTATCTCCATCTTATCAGTCTTGATCTTATCAGTTTCCTTTTTCATCTCTCATTTGTTTCCTAAAGTCTCATCTTGTCTCATTCCTATCTCTTGCCTTGTCTCAACTTCCAGGACCTCCTGTACTCATAACTTGGACACGCTGAGTTCATTATTAATACTCTGGAGCTCCATACCACATGTGCTTCCCACTCACCATTACTCTGCTTCCCACAGGATTTACAGGAACACTCTGGACCTCCTTAGACCTCTGCTATCACCTTTCCCTACACTGTTTCACTCTTCCAGAGCTCACTGGAGTTAGGGATTGTAGGTGTAGATGTTGTGTCCAGTGTAGCTGAGCCCCCAGGTCAGTGGAACCTGACAGATGCTGGCAAGCCTCATCCTCTAGAAAACCTCAACACTGATGCTAGCACTTCCCCCTCCATCCCCCCTTCCACACCCTCCCCTGCAACCACACCCCCTTCCACAACCTCCCCTTGACCCCCACCCCCCAACTTCTTTTCACCCAACATCCCCCACAACAAGTTCCAAGGGTCATCTTTTCCCCAAACTGCTTCCCCCCACCTAAAAAACTCTTGGACCTCAAATGAGGAGACCCCTGGGAACAGTCCTTGCATCATAGGTGCTGCCCCATTTGCCAGAATCCTCCACAATGGGACCCAGGCCTACCAGCTGTACATAATCCCTGTCAAACAGCTCCAGGCCCAGAAACCTCTGGACTTTGTCAAATCTGAGGAGGAGATTCTGTATGAGGTCATGCCCCCCAAATACTACAAGTTTGTGGATGTATTCTCAGAAGGAAGTGCCAAGGAGCTCTCCCCACACTGACCTTACAACTACCAGATTGACCTAGAAGATGGGGCCTCCCCCCCCTTTGAGAAGGTCTACAACATGTTGGAGACCAAGCTCTGAGCCCTCAAGGACTACATGGATGAGATGCTGGGAAAGGGATTCATCTGACCCTCCTCTTTCCCTGCCAGGGCCCAGTCCTCTTTGCAAAGAAAAAGAATGGCATGTTCTGCCTCTGTGTTGACTACCAAAGGCTCAACCAGATCACAAAAAAGATCTGGTACCCCCTCCCTCTCATCAGAGACCTTGTGGACAAACTCTGGAGCACCAAAGTATACATGAAGATTGACCTCTGCTCTGGGTATAATGACATTCACATTGCCCCCATACATGAGTGGAAGACTGCTTTCCAGACTTGATATGAGCTCTTTAAATACCTGGTAATGCCTTTTGGAATGACCAACTCCTCTGCTACCTTCCAGTACTTCATGAACAACATCTTTTATGATATGAACAACATCTTCATGGTGGTATACCTGGACAACATCCTTGTCTACTCCGACTACCTCATGGAACACCAAGATCATGTCCAACACATCCTAAAACAACTCTGGCAGCACAACCTCCATGCCAAACCCAAGAAATGCTCCTTCCACACTCAAGAAGTTGAGTATCTGGGCATCATCATCACTCTGGGAGGCATCTGCATGGACCTGAGCAAGGTCAATGCCATCACCAACTGGCCCTGCCCACAGAACATGAAGGAACTCCAGTCTTTCCTTGGCTTCACAAACTTCTATCAGAGGTTCATTGACAATTACTCCAGAATCACAAAGAAGCTCACTTGTCTCACCTGGAAAGACACCCTGTGGAACTGGGACTCAGACTGTCAAGACATCTTTGATCTCCTCAAAACTGCCTTCACTTCTGCCCCCATCCTCCAACAGTACAACCCTCCCTCCCCATCATCCTTGAATGCAATGCCTCTGACTATGCTCTTGCCAGAATCCTCTCCTAGACTGACCCCAACACCCAGGAACTCCATCCCATCATGTTTTGTGCCCACCTCATGATCCTCACAGAACTCAACTATGACATCTATGACAAGGAGCTCCTTGCAATTGTGGAAGCCTTCCAGCAATGGAGGGCATACCTGGAAGGTGCCCATTGCAGCATCCAGGTCTACTCAGACCACAACAACCTCCAGTACTTCACAACCACCAAGCAACTCAGCCACTGGCAGGCCTGATGGTCTGAACTGCTGTCCAAGTACAACTTCAGCATCTGGTATTGCCCTGGCCATCTCAGAGCCAAGCCCAATGCCCTGACTCAAAGGCCTGACATCTACCCTTGAAAATCCCTCAAGGCTGGGTAAAATGCCCTCAATCAGCATGTCATCATTCCCCCCAAGCAACTCTGGGCCATGCTACTATTAGACAATGAAGGCCTCCTCCAGCAAATCTGCCAGGCACCCCTGGATGACTACTTCCACTCCCACAACCCCCAAAACTCTCCCCCTTCCCCCTCCAAACCCCCCACCTTCATCCTTTCTCTCAACAACCAGCTCCTCCTTTGTAACAGTGCAATTTACATCCTGGACCACCAGGAATTATGCCTCAAGGTCCTCTGGCAGCATCATGATCATAAGCTCCAAGGTCACCCAGGGATTTGGAAAATCCTGCAACTCATCATGCAAATGTACTTCTGGCTGGGACTCAAGAAAGACATTACTCAGTATGTTTGCACCTGTGAGGCATGTTGCCAGGCCAAGGTCCCATGCCACCAACCATTTGGACTCCTCAAACCCCTCCCAATAGGATGCTGGCCCTGGTCCTCCATCTCTATTGACCACATCATTGAACTCCCAGAGTCCAAGAGGCACAACATGATCCTTGTTGTAGTATGCTGACTGATGAAACAAGTGGTCTTCATCTCCTGCCATACTATGGACAATGCCCCATGCTTGGCCTGCCATTTCATCACTCACATCTTTGCAAAACATGGCCTGTCTGATGACATCATCTCTAACTGAGGCACCTTGTTCATCTTGCAGTTCTGGTAGTCCCTATGCTAGGCCCTGGACATCAAGTTCAGCCTGTTGATGACCTACCACTTGGAGACCAATGGACAGACTGAGCACATCAACCAGACCCTGGAGCAGTACCTCTAGCTACATGTGAACTACCTGTAGGATGACTGTTGCACTGAACTTCCTCTCACCAAATTTACTTACAACAATTCTCTACACTTGGCTACTAGGGTCTCCCCTTTCTTCACAAACAAGGCATATAACCCCTGGCTCACCATCTCCCTTTGCAACATCCCCTCTCACACTGCTCACATTACTGCCCATTCCTCCAGAGCCTACAGGAATATCTCAAGCACAAACTCAGAAATGCTAACCAGGCCTACCACAAACATGCAGATGCCCACCAGAGCACAACTCTGGACTGGCCCATAGGGTCCCTTGTCTGGCTTGACTGAAGGAACATCAAGACCCAGCAACCCTCTCTAAAACTCAACCTCAACCACAAGCACCTCAGACCCTTCAAGATCCTCTAAAAGGTGTCCTCCCATATGTACTGACTTGATTTTTCCACCAGAATGAAGGGGATCCACCCCATCTTCCACATCTGACTCCTGGAGAAACATGACTTGAAACTCCTCCCCAGCCAGCAGAACAAACCCCCTCCTGTTGTCAAGGTCAACCAAGAAGCCCAGTACAAGGTCAACACTATCCTTGACTTCCAATGCCACTGTGGCCAGATCAAGTACCTTGTCTAGTGGACTGGGTACAGACCCAAGGATGACACTTGGGAACCCTTACGACACCTCCAGAATGCCTCCAAAGCCCTTTGGGACTTCCACTAGGACCACCCCCAAAAGCCCCAAGTCCTATAACTTAGGCCTTAACCTCAGGACCACTCAGGGCATAACCCTGTCCCAAGCTCAAAGGGGATTCAAATCTCCCCTGCATATTTCTGTTACCCTGCCTCTCTCTTCTTACCTCCTTCACATCTCCCTCTGTTTATCTTATCACCCGTCTTATCTCCCTCACCCAATCCCTTTTATCTTATTGTTCCATCTTATCAGCCTATCTTATCAGCCTATCTTATCACCTTATCTTATCTCCCCTAACCCACTCATCTTATCCAGGCCAAAACCAAGAAAGACATCAACATTCAAGAACAAGAAAAGAATGGAAGGGACCAAGAAAATACAAGAAAAAAACAACCACAACAACTGTACCCAAGACCCCACCCTCCCTCTCCTCACCTGACTGCCCTCCTCTTGCCCTTTGCCCTCCTATAGGCCTCCCCCTTGGCCTCCCAAAGATCCACAACCCCCACCCCTTTGCCCCTCTCCACCATCACATCAACCTCCTCCAGAAGAGGCCCCAACAACTCCTGTGCATCCCAGAGCTCCACCTATATTGCCCTCCGCATCTCCTCCAGGACATCCCCCAGGCTTGGCATAGGTTCTGTCAGGCTCTGCACCACCCCCTCCAGTGCATTCTCCTAACTGAATACCAACCTCTAATGCACACCCTCCAGCCTTCTCAATTCTCTCATACCACACTTGATCTCCAGAGGTAGGCAATACTCCAGGCAAATCTGTCTAAGGCCATTCCAGACAAACAACCTTGCCAGGATCACCCTGTCCAGCAATCCCCAGTGCACCTGAATCCACTCTGAGAAATGTCAGCCTCATATCAGAACCCAGGGAACTCACTCACCTAAGAGAGAGAGGCAGTGCTGGGCCTGCTGAGCTGTCAGCCAGCTCCAAGCCTGCCCCTCATTGCCAGCATAGACCTGCTGCCCCACAGAGATAGCCCCCCATGAACTACCCTCACCATGATCTGCAGGGCCCTCCCCATGCTCTGCCCTTGCTCCACACACTTGCCCCCACAGCACCTTGTGTGCCTCACAAAGGGTCTCCAGCTCCCTGACCCTCAAGTCCAGCTCCCTTGCCAGTTTCTGATTCTGTGACATGAGGCACCAATTCTAGTCCAGCTGGGTAAGCTTCCAGGCCTGGAGCTGTGCCACCTCCTCCTGGAGCTGTGCCACCTCCTCCTGGAGCTGTGCCACCTCCTCCTGGAGCTGTGCCACCTCCTCCTGGAGCTGGACCACCTCCTCCTGCTTGATTATCCCAGAAGGACTGGGAGTCATCCTGATGGACAGCATAGGAGTCCAGGAGAAGAGCAACAATGGGACCAGTTGAGGTTGCTTTCTTCCCCTCATCCCCTTGAATAATGCCTGCCACTTGGAGGAAGGCTGTGCACTGGATGGAGACCCAGGCAGGAACAAGGGCATCTGGAGATTGGACAACCCCACTGGCACCCCTGCCCTTGCATCCTGTCCCCAGGGGGCCCACCACTTGATGACCACCTCCACCCAGAGACATAGAACACTCTAAGGAACCTGCTCTGGTGCTGCTTTGCCCTCCTGCCACCCTGCCTGCCACCAGCTCTGGAATGAACAGCAGAGGTAGCAATCCTGACACCCATTACAGACATCCTGCATCTGCTGGGGCTGCCCTGGGGGAGGGGGAGGATGCAGGGAGTACTGCAGAAATGGCAGGTGTCACACTAGAAATTTCAGCAATGAAGAAGAGGCACCAGGACTGTTGACTACTCACCAGGGCATTTGCTACACATCACTTGCACAATGGCTGGCCCACTCTTCTGGAAGACCCTAACTCCAAGGGCCCTGCCACTCAAGGAGGCATGGGGGAATTCCTGCAAGGCCTGGGTAGTTCAGCTTGCTATTGCTGCTGTTCTATAAGGAAGTTAGCTTTGGGAAAAGTTGACAAAGTAATAGGCTTATGTTGGAAGAGGCACTTGATGGCCTCCTAATCCCTCCAGCACTGGTGCTCAACATGGGCCACTTCAAAGGCCAACCACTTGGCCATGTTATTCCTGGTCAGGTGTATGGAGGACATAGAGGATGGAGGAGATAGAAAGTTGGCTCAGGAAGACTCAAACAATGAACTGCAGAAGAAACTCTCAAAAATTACTGGGCCCCCACATGACATCCCAGGACCCACAACACCTGCCATGCCTCAAGGGTGTGACACTTGAAGGGGGGATAATGTCAGGACCCCACCAATTTTGCTCCACCATCTCCAACAACCCCACCATCTCTGACAACCACCCAAACTGCCCTGCCCAATTCTTGGAGGCCCCTGCCTGCAACCTGCACATCATCAGATCACCAGCCCATGCATTCCCAAGCCCCAGCCCCAACAACTCCCTCAGAACATGCCTTACACATCACTAGATCACTGGCAAGACAGCTTTCTGAGTCCTGATGTGCCCTTGGAGCCCACCCCAGCCTTGAGATGCCCCTGCTCCATGGGCCCACTCTTGGGGCCCACTTTGGACCACACCCAGGCCCTGCTACAATAGAAGCCAAGTCCCAGGCAGGCACTGCCCACCCAGGAATCCCCTACCATCCCCAACTCTCCCCAGAGACCTCAAGTATATATCCCCAGAACCCTGTAGTTAGTCAGTAGTCTTGATATTGCCTACTCTCATCTACTTCTTGTTTCTTTACTCTCTCTGTCTCTATTCCTACTCAATCTATTCTCTTTCTCTCCTCTCTCTCAACCTCC
>JAGGAV010000416.1:0-13771 GCA_017657295.1 Termitomyces sp. DKA64
CCCTCCGGAACCCCTCCTCCAACCCCCCGCCAAATCCCCAACCCCCACGGCCACCCCGGATAACTCCGGCGCTTCTCCGGCAAAACCCGACGGCCCCCGGGACAACTTCGACGCCTTCCCCGCAGCCGCCCACGCTTCCCCTGATCCCCCTGAACTACTGAAACTCTTCCCATCGCCCCCGGGCCCCAACGAACGGCACCCATTCATTCCCCTGATTCACCCACCCGCTCCGGAGCGCCCCGACGATCCCGGAGCAACCCGCACCCCCTGCGGAACTCATCAGGATCCCGCTACAACCTGCCTCTTGATTGTACCCAACACCCAATGGCCTGCTCCACTCCACCAAGCCCCGCTGCTGTATCCGCCCCCTCCCAGAGTGTTCCAGTAGTCAGTATATAAGTCGTAGGGTAGCTCCTGGTACTCTAGTCTTGATATTACACTTACTGGTTACTTGTGTCTCATATCGAATGTTCTTACAACCCCCCTGGACCACCCCAGACTCGCTTGGACTGCTCCCCATAAGCTCCCCTTGCAGGTTTCACCAAGCCCGCACCCTCCCGGGAGTGCCAGGTTATAAGTGCAGGACACCGAGTCTGCCTAGTAAGGATTTGCCCAGTGTTGCTGAGCCTCCGAGTCAGTGGAACCTGACAGTAAGGATAAGACTTAATGTCTGCAGAAGTCCTTCCACAGAGCTGGTAATGCAAGTGGTGAGCAAGAGTTTGGCAAGAGGCAAGCAAGGCAAGCAGAGGGTTGGATATTGCTAGAAAATCATACAGTCAATTCAATGGATAGACCTAAGTGAACACTGCTATTGTCTGGTCTGAGGATATTTGCTGCAGACCACCCTATATACCACATTACTAGTCATGATGACTAACATTATACTATTCATTGGGCATGGTATGTAAGGTAGCATGACAAACAACAATCTATACTGAGAAATGTACAAGCATGTGATTCATAGAAGGTGACTAATGGGAATGTAGGGCATGACAGGCAGTATGTCAGATGGTATAGAATGGTGGATCATTCTTGGACTAAGCCTGAAATAGAGTTGAACAGCCCTAAAGAGGACCATCCCCTTACACCATCCCCTCCTCCACATAGAGGCACACATATATATTGTGTCTCACAGTATGGCAGAGCAAGATTTGTATCATACACTATGGGACCAGCAGTGTCTGCTGCACTGGAGCAGAGGCCCTACAATGTAATGTATCATACATGGCCACTGAAGAGTGAAAAACTGTGAAAGAGTGACCCACTAGCAGAGCCAGTCAGAAATTGATAATGGCCGTGTTATACACATACCATTTCTAAACCTTGACCTTGACATTGGATAGATGACCCTGGACATACAGGATTGGGAAGCTATAAGTAAGGCCAAATCCACTCAATACAGCTGTAATTATCCCTTCAGAATAATTATTGTTATCCACCTACTATCTGGTTGAATATCCACTGATGGAACAAGCATGGAACAGCTCTAAACAATAATTAATTGAACAGCTCTAAACAATAATTATTTGGGTTAATTATAGCTGAGACAACATGGGTGGAACAGCTGTCAAAAATAGCTGGTCAAAGGTGACCCACTGCTAGATCCAGTCAAATATCCACACCCACTTCCAGATCAGTTGAATATCTGCTGATGGAACAAGCATGGAACAGCTCTAAACAATAATAACTATATGTGTCACTGCTGCATCTATATAACATGAGTGACAATATGTTCTTCCCTATAGCTGGTCAAAAGTGACCCACCACTGGATCTGGTCAAATATCTGCTGAGGGAACAAGCATGGAACAGCTCTAAACAATGATTATTCAGGTTAATTACAGCTAAAACAACATGGGTGGAACAGCTGTCAAAAATAGCTGGTCAAAGGTGACCCACTGCTAGATCTGTTGGAACCCTGATTGTGATGCACCATCAACCTCATCACAATGGCAAATGCATGTGTCCCTGGTGGCACAATGAACTCCCCTGGCCACTGCAATACTACAATGGCACCATTGTTACATAGACACATATATATACAAGTAGATAGTGCATAACACCCTCAGTCACTTGTATCCAACTGAGGGTGAGTAGAACTTACACATATCTCAGACTGACATCATACCATAGATTATATACTTATTGACTCTATAGGTATGATAGACTTATAGTCACTTGTATCTGACTGAGGATTATATACTTATTGACTCTATAGTGTGATGTCCTTGCTAGGATTCTAACAGGTTATGGGAGTTTGCTGCCATACTATCTAAGAAGTATGACATCAGAAATCCCTGCATACTTCACATATATCACCCTCTTGGGCCCTGAGCCCTGATCAATTGCATTCATTAAATGTGTACTTATCTTATCTCTATGTGACAAAATTCTTGTCCTCTAGGAAGTCTTTGTTCTCTGGAGTCTTTGGCCCCTGGACCTCTTTGTTTCTATAGACCTTTGACCCTCAAATCCTTCATCCTTTATTGCAGTCATGAGATCAGTCTCTGACACATCTCCCACAATGCTCATGACTGACACTGCTTATCCTCACATCTGCCCTGCCAAACTCAATGCTCACTGGCCTACATCAGTTACACCCTTCAACCATATGACTGGCAAGTTTGTGAAATGGTCAAACAAACTTGAGAACTTCCTCCAGCAGAGCAGACTAGATTGGTATATCTTTATGCTGAAGAGCAAGCCAGATTGTCTTGTGACTGAGCCCAATTTGAACACTGAGCCCATTGCCTATGCCAACTGGCTGGCAAATAATGACCTCATTATTGGCATCATCTGAGCAGCAGTGTCTGAAGCTGAGCAAGATGGCCTGAAAACTGATGAGACTGCTAAAGAGTGCTACAATGCACTGAAGGTGAGAGGTCAGCATGAGGGACCAGTTAAGCAGGTTGCACTTATTTGTGAGGCTCTAACCACCTATGCACCTGTTGCAGAACCAGTTGAGACTACAGCTCAAAAGATCTGCGACCTCATTGACCATGCATTTGCAATAGGCACAATTGACAAGGACCTGCTGAAGTGCATTGCATTACTCAACTGCATTAACAACAAGTCCTTTGAATCTGTACAGACTCAAGTCTCCCATGGCCTTGCTGACTCCACCAAGGAGAAACCCTACACTTCCTCCGACATCCATAAACTATTCCAAACCTTAGATGGCCTTGCCACTCTCTCAAGAACCTCAAACACTGACACTGCTCTTGCTGCTAAGGATGGCAGTGGAGGGAACCTTTGCACAACCAAAATGTGACCTTTGCATTCTTGGAAAACAGATGAGAATGCCAGTACCTAAAGTGTGGGAGGAAGGGCATAGAGTGGAGGGTATACTAGACATAGTATGGATAGATATAGCTGTCCCCATGAGTGTGCAATTTCATGCAGGCAACAAATACATGATGGATATTGTTGATGACCATACAAACATGCCATGGTCTATACCACTTAAGTCCAAAAATGATGCTCTACCAGCCCTCAAGACATGGGAAAGGCTTCAAGAACTAGAACCTGGAAGGAAAGTCAGGGTATATCATACAGGCCATGATGGGGAGCTCAAGAGCAAGAAAATGAACACATGGGTTGCATCTACAGGATCATGTCAACAATTTGGAGCACCATATACTTCAACACACTTAGGATGCATGGAACAAATGCACAGAACACTTCAAGGGAAGGCCAGGACAATGTGTTTAGCAGCAAGATGCCCCAAAAACTTATGGGATGAGTTCTACCTAACTGCAACACACTTACATGCAAAAACACCAACCAAATCTCTCAATGGCAAGACACCCTTCCAGTTATGGTGAAACTAAATGCCAGACTACTCTTACATGAAGGAAATAGGTTGTAAGGCTTTTGTACTGATCCAAAACTAGCACAACCCAAAATTGTATGGCTGAGGGATTGAATGTGTTCTTATAGGATATGGCCAGAACTTCAAGGCTTATCAATGCTATAACCCAAAAACACACAAGATATACAAATCCTATCATGTTTGATCCCTAGAGTGACATGACAGACACCTCATCATCTTCAACATCATAAGCCCAAATGCTGCTGACACCAACCCAGCTCAGGAGGAGCAGCTCACATCCATTGAACAAGTCAAAGCCTCAGCATCAGAAGCACCATTTACCATTAAAGATGAAGACAAGCTTCCTCCACATATATTACCCCAAGAAGACATACTTCATCAGCAAGCTGAGGAATCACAGGAAAGTGAAACAAGCCCAGAACCAAGGTGATCAAATTGTGTACCCATACCAATGGGATGTAGCAATCCAGATCACCCACCTACCACACAGGTAGAGCAAGTGGTCCAAGAATCATGTGAAGCAGGTGAGCATATCAAGGCAGCCAGGACAGAGAAGAAGTGGACTGCCACAGTAATGCAAAATCTGGACCTGGCTGAAAATGCCCCAGACATATGCCTGCCAAACAACCCCACAGAAACTGACAAAACTATACCAAACCTTGCCAACATTGCATGCACTGAGGACATTGAGTAACTTCTTCATGTTGCTGAGTCATTAGAGAACCTGATATCACTCAACCATGAAGATGAGCCACATACCTGGAGGGAAGCACAAGAATCATCAGATGTGAAGTGGTGGGAAGAAGCATACAAGGAGGAGTTAAAGTCATTGAAAGAAATGGGTGTATGGAAGCTAGTCCCAAGGGAGGAAGTGCCAGCTGGTCAGAAGATATGGAAAAGTTGCCCTGTATTCAAGATTAAATGAGACAAGAATGGGAGGGCCATGCGATTCAAGGTACAACTGGTATTCAAGGGGTATGAGCAAGTTTATGGACAGGATTACACAAAAACCACCTCACCAACTGCATGCATGGAGTCATGCAGGGTACTGCTGCACCTTGCAGCCACACAGGGGTGGGATGCCATGCAGATTAACATCAAGACAGCATTCCTTCATGGGCTGCTCCCCAAAGATGAAACCCAGTACATGGAACAACCTGAAGGATTTGAAAACCCAGAAAGGAGGAGTACATCTGTTGTCTGCTACAAGGCTTATATGGAATGAAGCAAGTGGGACATATTTAGAACCACATGCTCAGTGACAATATGGTTGAATGGGGGTTTACATGTCTTCCATGTGAGTCATGCATCTATTACTGGAAAGCAGACACCAGGATCACAATAGCAGCAGCACATGTCAATGATTTTCTGTCTATAGTGAGCAGTAAAACAGAGAACAACAAGTTCAAAACTAAATGCAGATGGTATGGTCAATCTCAGATCTGGGACTCCTAAGATTCATTGTAGGTATTGCAGTCAAATGGGATCACAATAGTGCCATGGTATCTCTCTCACAAACCACCCTTATTGACAAGATTGTACACCAATTTGGACAGAAGGATGTAGTGCCTCTGTCACTCCCAATGGAACCTGGTCTCAAACTTTGCAAAGTTGATTGATCATCTCTCCCAAAGGATGAGTAACTAATGCTACAACACATACCCTATTGCTCTCTTAAGTGTCTACTCTACCTAGCCATTTTCACCAGAGCAGACATTGCCTACACCATACAACAACTCATGCAGTATGTCAACTCCTATTCCATGACACATTGGAACACAGCAATCCAACTGATCCAATACCTAAAAGGGAATCACAATCTAAAATTCACACTAGGAGGTGATGGGAAGCTGATCAGTCTCACTGGGTTCACCAATTTGGACTGGGCCAACTGTCTCAACATGCAACACAGCATAGGCAGCTACATGTGGAGTCTGGGATCAGGCATCATGTCCTGGGCAGTGAGAAAACAGAAGACAGTCACCACATCATCCTGCAAAGCTGAATACATGGCTGTGTTCAAAAGTGCCCAGGAATGTATATGGCTGCAGGCTCTACTAAAGGGGATTGGATATAACATTATCATGAAACCCACCACTATCCTCTGTGACAACAACACCACAATCAAGCTCTCTGAGGACCCTACCCTACACTCACAGGTGAAGCATGTTGACATCAAGTATCATTTCCTTCAAGAGCAGGCACAATCTGACAAAATATGCATACAATACATCAACACAAAATATAACATAGCAGACCTTTTCACCAAGGCCCTACCAGCCACACAATTCAACTGCCTCCACACCTTGCTCAGGCTGCACTGACAGCACAACTACATGTGAGGAGGAGATGAGTTTTCTGGTGAGGAGGAGTGTTGGGACCCCAATTGTGATGCACCATCAACCTCATCACAATGGCAAATACATGTGTCCCTGGTGGCACAATGAACTCCCCTGGCCACTGCAATACTACAATGGCACCATTGTTACATAGACACATATATATAGTATATATACAAGTAGATAGCACATAACACCCTCAGTCACTTGTATCTGACTGAGGGTGAGTAAAACTCCACATATCACACATATCAGACTGACATCATACCATAGATTATGTACTTATTGACTCTATAGTGTGACATCCTTGCTAGGTTCTAACAAGATCCAGTCAAATATTCACACCCACTGCCAGATCAGTTGAATATCTGCTGATGGAACAAGCATGGAACAGCTTTAAACAATAATTATTCAGGTAAATTACAGCTCAGACAACATGGGTGGAACAGCTGTCAAAAATAGCTGGTCAAAGGTGATCCACTGCCAGATCCAGTCAAATATCCACTGAGGGAACAAGCATGGAACAGCTCTAAACAATAATTATTCAGGTCAATTACAGCTGAGATGACATGGGTGCAACAGCTGTCAAAAATAGCTGGTCAAAAGTGACCAACCTGTAAGGGGATGACCCTATACAGGGACTCCACTCTATTTGGGCCTAGCCCTATGTACATACTGGACCAGCTGCCCATCTTTTCCTGCTCTGCTCCCATTGCTTAGTAGTCATCTGCCATAGATACCAGACTCTATATTTCCTTTTGTCATATGATTACTCATTGCTTAGCATATCTGTGTCAGGGGACTTCCATTTCTGACCTCCATGCCTGACCTCCATGCCTGACCTACACCAACTCTCCTTGACCCACTCCCCTCCCAAGAGGCTCATTTGACATCTCTGGGGCACTCTCCAGATCCCTGGAGATCTCCAGGGGTCATTCTCCTTTTTGGAAAACCCCCAGAGCTTGCCATGCTTCCTCATTGAGCAGTCTCCTAAGGTTAGGGTTAGCTCCAGTCTTCTGTATAGTCATTCCCATACCTCTGCCACCCACTGATGTGCCATGCCAAGCAGCAGGGATCCTTAGACTTGTTCTCTTTGGATTCCTCTCTGCTAGGTGATTATTTACTGTTGTATCATCAATTACTGTTTCTAATATACTCCAGATTCCCCTCTGCTAGCTGCTTGATTTAGCCATTGCTCCTGGAGGTTGCCCTTACAGCAGAACAAGTCTCCAAATCCTGGTCCTGAAGCCCCTCATAGCCTGCATGAAGTCTACAAGTCCCTTATCTGTTGCTTCCCCACTAGGCTCAAGCACCTGCAGAATTCTATGTCTCAGCTCTCCAACCCAGACACTCCCTTGGAGGCCCCAGCCCTGCAGGACAAGGCCTACTTACCTGCCATACCTAGAAAGCTAGGTGCAATTGACCCAATCTTTTCTCACCCATTATATGACTGAACTCTCCACTCTTTGCCAAACCACCAAGCTCATTTCTCAGTCCCTTCAGGCACTACTAGAGCACCTGACCCCTACCTCCATGCCACCCCCAGCAGTAGAACCACCCCCAGCAGCCTCAGTAGCCCCCCTGGCAGCTCCAGTAAACCCCCAAGCATGGATCCCCCATTCCACACTCCCAGATGCATACAATGGTGATTGATCCAGCAGAGAGCATTTCCTCCAGTCCTGCCTCACCTACATTCACCTCAGCAGAGATGCCTTCAATTCTGATGCACTGAAAATAGCTTGGGTACTGTTGTACATAAAGGTCAGACATGCCTTCACCTAGGCACTGCAGGTGTTTCAATGTCCCAGAGGTGTTGGAAGTTTCACAGATTGGGCTGCCTTTGTAAAGGACTTCTGAGTGGAGTTCTTCCCAATTGACTCCACCAAAACTGCTGCTTTAGTGCTACATGACTAGGAGCAGTATGGGCAAGGGAAGCTGACACTGGACAAATATATTGATTCCTTCTGGGCATTAGTTGAGCAAGTGGCCCTCCCCAACAGTCTCCAACTGTGCCTCACATTCCAAGACAGCCTGCATTCCACATTACTGCAATGCATTGACAACCTTGCCAAGGGCTGTCCAGACAATAAGCAAATTGCCTCCTGGTATAAGATAGCCCATGGTCAATGGGAAGTCATGGAGATCCAATGGTGGCTGCACTGTATGCACCCTGCCACTGCTGTCTGGTACCCTGCTCCCATACTCCCAGCACCCACCCCTGCTCTGGCTATCCTTGCACTGTGACCCTTGCTGCCAGGCATCCCCATGAACATTGATGCTGTCTGGCAGCACTGCCTCACACTGTTACTGTGCTGGAGATGCAGAAAACTGGGGCACTTTGCATGACACTGCCTGTTGAGTCTTGAGGTATGTTATCTCTCCATGGCTGAGCAGGAGGAGCTCCTCCTGCAGCTGTTAGCCATGAAGAATGCTGCTAGAGATCCCTCACCAGACAAGCCAGCACTGGAGTTGATCCCAGAGAGTGGTGCTTGCACCCTTCTTCCAGGCCTGGAGGAGGATTTTTAATCAAGCAATGGATGAGATGTATGCCTCCATTGCCAGGTACTAACAGGGTTGCTTGTCTGTCAATAAATAGAAAATGAAATTTCTTCTCTCAATATTGATGACCTTAAGACAAAGGAAACTCAGTACTCCCCTCCAGATGTACAAACTCCCACTCTGGACCTTAAGCTGAATTCTCCAATGCCAATTAGGCTCTGTCTGTGCTGCCCTGCCTAGGAATGCCAACTGCCCCAGCAGTACATAGTAGCTGCAACCCCTCTGTGAACTCCTTGCACCTTGACATGGAGATTGAGACCACAGACACTCAGCAAACCTGCAGAGTCACTGTGCTCCTGGATAGTGGAGCAATGGGGCTGTTCCTGGATTTGAAGTTTGTGAAATGCCACTGCCTGACCATGCAGCCACCTTCCAAGCCTATTCCAGTGTTCAATATTGACAGATTGCCCAATGAAGCAGGTGCTATCAACTCCATGGTAGCTCTCATCCTCTGCTACTGGAACCATGCCAAGTGTGCTGTCTTTGCCATCACCAGCCTAGGCAAGCAGGACATGATCCTGGGGTTCACCTAGCTCCAGGAGCACAACCTCAAAGTAGACTGGGCCTGGGGTGAGGTAACTATGAGCCAGTGTCCCCAGAGATGTTCCACTTGCACCACTGAGGTCAAAAAACAGTGCCAGGCTGAGGTTCAAGAGCATGCAGCCATTTGGGCTTGCCATGCCAGTCATCTCCCCTTTGCAAATCTAGACCTTCTGGATCCCCTGCCCCTGGCATTTGCCCATAGAGAGGCCCTCTACAAGGATGACTGGAGTAGTGGAGGGACTCTGGAGGAGGATCTAGGAGGAGACTTCCATGACTTGTGCAACCCAGAGTTCCCAGATGAGGCAGTGGAAGTTGGAGACCAGATATATGCCACCACCCTATGCTCCACACCCTCTATTGTGGAGATCCAGGCCAGCCAGACCACCTCTCAGTGACTGGCCCAGGCCTTCACTGCAAGCTCCATGCCCTGAGAATTCTGGGACATCATGCCTCTGTATCTCCATGCATTCAAGGATGTGTTCTTCAAGGCCTCTTTTGACTTGCTCCCAGAGTGCAAGCAGTGGAACCATGCCATTGAATTAATGCCAAACATCAAGCTGACAAGCTGTAAGGTCTACCTGCTAGCACTGAAGGAGCAGGACAAGCTCAATACCTTCCTGCAGGAGAACCTAGCCTCCAGTCATATCTGCCCCTCCACATCCCTAATGGCTTCTCTGGTCTTCTTCATCAAAAAGAAGGATGGCTCTCTCCAACTGGTCCAGGACTACTGGGTTCTTAATGCTATGACCATGAAGAACCACTACCCCCTCCCTGTCATCTCCAAGCTCATCAATCACCTCCAGGGTGCATAGTACTTCACTAAATTGGATGTCCAATGGGGCTACAACAACATACACATCCAGGAGGGAGACAAGTGAAAGGCCACCTTCCAGATCAACCAGGGATTGTTCAAACCCCTTGCCATGTTCTTTGGACTCACCAACAGCCCCACCACCTTCCAGACAATGATGAATAACATCTTTTGGGACCTCATTGCCAAAGGCATAGTGTGCATATACCTTGACAACATCCTCATCTACACCAAAATGCTGGACAAGCACTGCTGGGTCATACAATCATCTTGGAATGCCTCTGCCTTCACCAGCTCTATCTCAAACTGGAGAAGTATGAGTTAGAGTAGACCTAGATTGAGTATCTTGGGCTCAACATCTTGCATGGAGCTGCAGAGATGGACCTGGTGAAGGTGGCAGGTGTTGCAGAGTGGCCAAAGTCCAAGAACAAGAAGGAAGTGCAGGTCTTTCTAGGCTTCACTAACTACTACTGGAGGTTCATCCAGAATTTCTCCCACCATGCCTGACTGCTGTTTGACCTCACCATGAAGGATGCTGCCTGGAGTTGGGGCCCCCCAGAGCAGATGGCCTTCAATAATCTCAAGTGTGCCATCACCTCTGGACCCATCCTGCTCTTCCCAGATGATGACTCTCCCTTCTGGGTGGAAGCTAACAGCTCTGACATTGCCACCAGAGCTGTTCTGTCACAACAATCCCAGGAGGACACAAAATGACACCTGGTGGCCTTCTACTCCAAGAGCCTGAATGCAGTGGAGCACAACTATGAAATCCATGACAAGGAGAGGTTGGCCATCATCCAGTCCTTTGAGGAGTGGCAGCATTTCCTGGAGGGTGCACAGCACAAGTTCAAAGTGTGGACAGACCACAAGAACCTTGAGTACTTCTGGATGGCCAAGAAGCTCAATTGTTGGCAGGCCTGGTGGTCTCTCTACCTCACCAACTTTGACTTCTTGCTGCACCACAAGCCAGGCTGGAGTATGAGAAAGCTGGATGCCCTGAACTAGAGGGCAGACCATGTCACTGAGGGAGATGACAACAGTAACATTATGCTCCTCCAACCCAAGTTGTTTGCTATCCAAGCCATGGAAGGTCTAGCTGTTGAGGGAGCAGAGGTGGAGATTCTCTGGGACATCCAGCATGAAAACTGGGAGAGTCTGCAGGAGGAACTCATTGCTCAGGCAGCCCAGGTGCTCATGTCTGGACATACCACCAATGCCAAATCCATCTGTGCAGATGAGTGGGCCCTCTGCAACAGACTCCTGACCTTCTGGGACTGCATCTACATGCCCAATGACCCAGAGCTATGCTGGAGGATTGTAGAGTAGCACCATGACTCCTGGATTGTGGGACACCCTGGCTGATGGAAAATGTTGGAGCTGGTGTCCTGGAACTATTGGTGGCCCCAGATGTCCCAGTATATTGGGTCCTACACTAGTACATGCAATCTCTGCCTCCAGACCAAGCCCTAGCACCTCCCCTCTGGACAGCTCCACTCCCTACCCATCCCCATGCAGTAATGGAGCATCACCTTGGTGTGATCCATTGTAGAGCTTCCTGACACCCATGGTTACAATGCATTCATGGTAGTAGTGGACCTCTGTGGCAAGTGGGCACACTTTGTTTCTACTCACACCACTTACTCTGCCATGGGGGCTGCTAACTGGTACCAGAAAAACATCTGGAAGCTCCATGGCCTCTCTGATGCCTACATGTCTGACCAGGGTCCACAGTTCATGGCAGACTTCACCCAGGAGCTCTACTGACTACTTAACATGAAGCTTAACACCTCCACTGCCTACCACCTGCAGTCTGATGGCCAGACTGAACACATGAACCAGGAATTCAAGCAATACCTCTGACTCTTCTGCAATGAGTGCCTGGACAACTGGGACAAACTCCTCATGTTCATGCAGCCACTCAAGTTTCACCCTTCTTCCTGAACACCAGACATCATCCACACATGGGCTTTGAACCCTGGGCCCAACCTTTGGAGAATGAAGCCATGCACAAGTTCATGAATTGGATGAAGATTGCACAGGAAGAAGCCCAGGCAGCTCTGGCAAAAGCAAAGGATGACATGGCATGATACTACAACTGTGAAAGGACCCCGGCACCCAAATACCAGCCTGGAGATTGAGTTTACTTGGATGCCTCCAATATTATGACCACCTGACCATTGAAAAAGCTCTTGCACTGACTACTGGTGCCCTTCACAGTGGAACAACAGGTAGGACCCCTAGCTTATTGACTCTGGCTCTCCATCAGAATGCACCAGCTTCACCCAGTATTCAATGTGGTCAAACTAACACTGGCCCCAGCAAACCCTATCCTGGGGCAATGCCTGGCCACTCCCACTACCCCCAGTGGTGGTCAACAACAACAAGGAGTATGAGGTGGAGGAAATCTTGGATAGTTGTCTATTCTGGCAGCAGCTACAGTACAAGGTGAAGTGAAAGGGCTATGGAATCAAGGACATCTCCTGGGAGCCCTGGAAGAATGTGCATATGCCTGGACCCATCAGGGAGTTCCATTGGAGGCACCCAGATGCACCCTGAGCCATCCAAGGAATCTACCCCATTTCACCAGTGGACCAAGTAATCCAGAACTTCTTCTACCCTGCATGTTGAGATGCTGCATGATAGAGGGGTGATGTCAGGGGACTTTCATTTCAGACCTCCACACCCAACCCAAGCCAACTCTCCTCAACTCATTCCCACTCCCTGAGGCTTGTTGAAGAACTCTGGAGTGTTCTCCAGATCCCTGGAGATCTCCAGAGGTCATTCTCCCTTTTGGAAAACCCCCAGAACTTACCATGATCTCTTGTTGAGCACCTTCAGTTAACTCCAGATGCTTATACAGTTGTTCCCATGCCTCTGCCACCTGCTAATGCACCACACCAAGCAGTGGGGATCCTTAAACTTGTTCTCTTCAGATTCCCCTCTGCTAGGTGGTTAGTTACTGTTGTATTGTTGATTACTGTTTCTAATATACTTTGGATTCCCCTCTGCTAGCTGCATAATCTAGCTGTTGCTCCCAGAGGTTGCCCTTACATCCACCCTCTCCCCATTGCAGCTGCCTGTTGGAGTGTTGCCTCAGTGGACTTCATTGTGGAACTGCCAGGTGTTCATGGGTATGATGCTATAATGGTGGTAGTGGACCTTTATGGTAAATGAGCCCACTTCATCCCTACCCACACCACCTGTTCAGCCCTGGGAGTGGCTAGTCTGTATTGGGAGAATGTCTGAGAACTCCATGGTCTGTCTGATGGGTATGTCTCTGATTGAGGCTCTCATTTTGTGGCAAAATTCACTTGGGAGCTGTACTGTTTGCTTGGAGTGAAGCTCTACACCACCACCACCTATCACCCTCAGTCAGATGGACAGATAGAATGTGTTAATCAGGAACTGGAACAGTATCTTTGCCTGTTTTGCAATGAGAGGCAAGATGACTGGGACAAGCTCCTCCCAGATGCAGAGTTTTAGTACAACAATCATGTTCACTCTTCCACTCAGATGACTCCATTCTTCCTGGACACTAGTCAACATCCTTGCATGGGATTTGAACCTTGAGCATGGCCTTCAGAGAATGACTCAGTGAATGAATTTGTGGATAGGATGAAGAAGGCACAGGAGGAGGCAAAGGCAGCATTGGTGAAAGCAAAGGAGGACATGGCATGGTACTATGACTG
>JAGGAV010000417.1:0-13747 GCA_017657295.1 Termitomyces sp. DKA64
TCTATCTAGCTGACCTTTGGACTGCCTGGCCCCTTCTTACTCCCTCACCATCTTGGCTCCCAGGCCTAATGGGTATGTTGTACTTGGCACATGGCATATTCTTATCAATCATTGATCCTTCTACTACTGGGCCTGATTAGTCAATAGCTTGTAGTCATCAGCTTCTGCTTTGTCAATAGGTTGTAGTCAGCAGCCTCCAGCTTAGTAGTCATAGGTACCTAGTCATCAAGTAGCCTTGTAGTATAAAGGTGGACCTGGGGATAGAATATCTCCAGTCCAAACAATAGCATTGCTTTCAGGTTTATTCATTAGTATGACTGTGAGCTTGGCCAGTGTGGCCCCTTGCCTTCTGCCTTGCTCTCTACCTTTGCCTCTTGTTGGATGCCTGCTTCTTGCTTGCCATGCCCTTAGCTGGCTTGCTTGCTGCTTGTCTCTTGACAGGAGTGTCAGGTCATGAGTGGTGAGCTTGGTTAGATCTATCCATGGTCAATGTCCCCTTACATCAACAGACATTGTAGATACATAACTTCCTTCTCAAGATTGACTCATTCAACCAAACATAGTTCTCCATGCCAACAATTATTTGTTCATTGCCTTGCAGAACCAACCAAGAGTCATATGTGTCACATGTATGCAAAACATATTGATATATGGTATCACTATATATGCAAATAAGTACATGAAGGAGATATCAGCATCAATCTCATTTTATGAGCTTAAAAAATTGCCAACAATCTTACAAAACTACTTCCTTGCACCACCCATAATCATCTTATTACTCTGATGGGTCTCAAGAATCAACACAAGCCAGTTCATTAGGAGGAGTGTCAAAGTATGACACCCTTTATTCTCTCCATTTGTTTAAGTTTTTTTTGGATATCTTATGTTATGCTACCTACTGTGCCTTTTTAATATTCATCATACTTTCTTCTGCAAACATATAAATATCTCAGATACACAAAAGTTCTTTCCTCATTTATTACACTATCATTGCAACTCTAAGGCATTACTGTCAGGTTCTGCTGACCCAGGGGCTCAGCTACACTGGGCAAGTCCCTTACTAGGTGGACACAATGTCTACACTCATGATTCCTAGCTCTGGTGAGCTCCAGAAGAGTGAAAAAGGGCAGATGAAGGTGATAGCAGTGGTCTGGGATGGTCTGGGATGCTCTAGTAAATTATATGGAGGAGTGGAGTGATGGGCAAGTGGGGGATGAGCATGGTGTGGAGCTCTGGAGTGATAACACAAACTTGGTGGGTCCAAGTTATGAGTACAGGGAGTTTTTAAGGGTTCCAGGTGGAAGGGGCTTCCATGGGGAACAGGAGTGGCTGTAGGGTTAACTGGGAAAGTCAAGATGAGGTGAGAGATGGAAATGAGATGAGACAAGACAAGACTTAGAAAACAGATGAGAGACTGAAAATGGAAACTGATAAGATCAAGATTGATAAGATTGAGATAGAGGCAATCAGAAATGATAAGATTTGACAAGACAATATGGAACAAGAGGACGGAGACATAAGTGATGTAACAAACACAAGAATATAGGTAATATCAAGACTACTTAACTATTATTACACTACAATTCAAGTATCTGCAGGGGGAACTCCTCTGGGAAAACATAAGATCATTTATACTAGCTATTATAAATGTAGCTAAAAGGAGATGGTCAGGATAAGTGATCATTAACCCACTAAGCAAGTCAACAAAAATGTAATAAGTGAAAACATGTGTAAAGTGACATCTAGAAATGTTGCCACTGTAAGCAATCTGCTGTCATAGGAGAATGACACTATAAAAGGCAAAAGTATCTCTTACTAAAGTCATTGCTAAGCATTTTGGGCAGGCAGAGGCCTGTGAAGCAAGGGTCCAAATCCCATGTGATTGGCATGGTTGTAAAGGGGAAAAAACATGGACAGGTCTGGATTCATCAGTGATCTGTAGTCAGTGACAGCTAAGGCTTATCAACACCATGTGACTTGGCTATTGGTACATGACCTTCAGACATGTTACTCCTTGCTGGCATCTTGCTGTTTATCAGCAGTCTTGTCTTTCATTCATAGGCTCATTGGACACTCATTTTCAGTGAATTTCCCTGAATCTATGGTTTTCAATGCTTTGCTTACAGTGATTAAAAGTATATCAGGGGCCTTCTAATCCTGATTAGCCAGTCTCTCATGAAACAGGCATATAAATATAAGATTCAGGGATACACTCTGACAACTTGAGAGTCAAAGTTGGCCAACTTGGAGACTCATCATGAGATAATGAATGCCTAACAGGTAAGATCTTCAGAGATAACAGGGATATACTTGTACAAATGGCCAATAGCCATGAGTAAACATTTGATCCCTTCCAATCTTGTCAATCTGGAAACTGCCAGCTATAAAGTCTGATGAGAGAAGGGCTTTGAATGGTCCTCTCTGATCATGCCAATTGCAAGCTGGTTTGATTGAAGTCAATGGATAATGGATCAAAGTTGAGAGGATCACAGTGTACATTTGTCCACTGCATTGACATGTGCTCCTGCTATTTCAACTAGTCATATCTGAGTGTCTTTCTCCCTGATGAATTGTCAGACATGGTCGATGATGGGATAAGAGGATGTCACAAAGGTGAAATGCAAGATAGTGTTTCAACCTGACCACATGAATTTTTGAGTTGAATTTGATTCACATGCAAGTGTATCAGCTCTGTAAGGACATGACAAAGTCGGGTCATTACCAGTAATCGGTCCCGAGGTGAAAGGGATCTGTAGTTGCTAGAAATCTTCCTCAGTAATCGACACGAATCATCCAACAAGACGACCGACACGGAAAGAATACACTGCCGGCTTCAATATGCTTTTCACCATTCCCAAAAATTCTCCAACAGCCAGTTTGGGAACCTTGAAAACTAACCTGCTGAGAGTAGGATACAAAAGAATAGCATAACTGCAGCTGGTCGACATTACCGTGACTGGTGAAAAACATTGTAACGTTCTTACACGTTGACAAAAATACCCCCTAGGGTATACTTGGCATTGTGATCACATAAGTATGCAAGAACCTGGACCCGATGGTAAAAGATAAGATCGAGCGCGATTTACGATTGGATCAGAATCTCAAAGAAACTTCCTCAGAACGTTGCGGCGGCAAGTTCCACCAGAAAGAGACTTGGATTCATATCAACGTACAAAGGAACAAGCCGAAAGTCCTAGACGGTATTTTGTTGCATTTTCATCTCAGATACAAGTACAACGATATCGTCGAGATCGCCAAGGGGTTCAAAGCTTGGAAGCTCCATTGCCTTCAATGAAGCGCTTCTCAGCCTCATCGAAGTTGATCACGGACCAAATGGCGTTGAGGTACTAAAACGATTTCAGTTGGTCCATAGCAATCAAACAACTATGGAAGACTGACATCGGCTTTGACATTGAGGTATTGGAGATAGAAAGCATGCTCCCAGATATCGACGCCGATGATTGGAACATGGGTGAGGAGAGGATCCTGGTTAGCAGTTGTGACGATCTCGAGACGCTTGGTAGAGGGGTCAAAACCCTGATAGCGGCAAGACATCATCGATCAACGAAATTTCAGGGTATTGAAAATGATCTGCGCACCAGCCATCCCCAACCAGATCCCTGAATCGCAGCAGTAATGGTGTTGAACTCCTTCTTGAAAGCGTCAAGGCTTCCAAAGGTATTTTCAATGGCAGTCTTGAGGGGACCATCCTTCAAGACACCACCGCTGCCCTTCTTCTCAGAGGCAGCGGGAGCCAAATTTTTCCAGAAGAGAGAGTGGTTGATATGGCCTGATCGATGGGCGCGTCAAATCGATTGCTAAAACTCGCGAATGAAAATGGATGCATACCTCCTCCGTTGAACTTGAGGGCAGCTTGGAGAGCGATGCGCTCCTTGGGAGTCGCAGCTTTGGCGTAGGCAGTTTCAGCAACATTCAGAGCATTGACGTAGGTTTGATGGTGTTTTTTGTGATGAAGCTCCATAATCTGGCGAGAGATGAAGGGTTCGAGAGCATCGTAGGCATAGGGGAGATCGGGGAGAGTGTTCGACATGGTGGGCGATGAGGTGAGATGGTTGAAGCGGAGTAAGCCTTATAAGCAATTTCTTGTGTTCCCACACCACGCTAAACGCCGTATGTCATTGCGTATGTAAGACGTCTTTGCGCCACATGATTTCATCATTTGTAGGAAAGCCATATATTCCAGCACGCCCAATAGTTGGTATGTATTGAGAAAGTGAATATCCAAGTGGATAGAATCTCATTCTTTTCTATAGCTAAGCTTTCAACCCGAGTTCTTCCAATGTCTCGGCACAAACACTTAACCACACTTTACCAATTTTCTCAAAGTCTCCCAGCTGACGAGATAATTAGGTTAAGAATACATAGAAGTAATCATACCAAACAAATTAGCGTACCTCATTCCAGACTTGAGCGCTGCATCGGGTCCACCAGCAACCGTTATGATAGAAATGAGCGGAATAAACCTTGTACTTGCGCAAGAGCTTCTCTTTGAATTTTAGATCTATTTCTTCTGTCGGTTTTACGCTTCTAGGGAACGGTAGCTCAACATTGACCTAAATGAAATTTCATTGCTCAATGGCTGCTTTTGATTTGCAGTAGAAGATGATACCATATTGAGTGTGAGGTCACCCTCCGGATCCATGACTCGAGTTCGAAAAATCTCCGCGAGACGCTTCCCACCTTTCAAAGCAAGATCGTGGCAGTACCCGTTGATCTTATGTTCACCACCGAGCCAATTCCTGAATTCCAGGGCTTCCACGGTTTCAACAATCCCTGAACAATATTTCTGGAGGCAACTTACCAGGTGCGACACTCAAGAAGGGGGTATAATCAATTGTTCCGTTCCCTACACGGTCGGAATTAGTGGGATAGTAAACAGACGAATAGAGAAAAAGACTTTACATTCCCACTGGATAACGAAATTGGCATCCTTCCTGTCTGCCGGCGAGACATACGCGTAAGACGTAGGTATAGACGATTTAACTAGATGTTGGTTCCTATATTCGTGTACATTGTAGTCATATAGATGATGAATGTGTTAAACATACCGTCTGGGAACATAAAGCACTGCAACGGAGCGTTTGGCAGACAACCACTTGTGGCAGTTCTGTAATAACGGAAATTGTCAGAAGCAATATCAAATTCAATGGTCCGCATTTGAATCCATACCGAAATCCAAAAGTCTGGCTGGGCTTGGCTCAAATTGATATCGGTCTCCTGACCAATAGAATGGGCGGCATCAATGACAGAATAAAAGCCCGCTTCTTTGCAAATTTTGACAAGCTCTTGCCAAGGTAACTTGACACCAGGATTGGACACGATGCTATCCATAACAACGACAGTTTGCTTGTCCTTAATGGTCGGGTTGGCGGCGACGAACTCTTTGAAGCTAGCGATGATCTCCTTGTGCGTAGTAGGGAACTGTAGAATGAACTGCTTGACAGTAGGGTGTGGCTTAACGTCGCCAAGATGATGAATGGTCTTGTTGATAGAACCGTACGTGGTACTACCTTACAGATTTAGAAATCGCATCAAAATGTCAAATTCGGGACAGAAGGACAAGAAAAGCAACTCACACCCAATGATAGTGTCGCCGTTCTCCCATTCAAAATTCCGCAATATTGTGTTGACACCCAGAGATGCGTTTGCAACGAGAACAACTTCATCGATGTCCGCTCCGATGAGTTGGGCAATACGCCGACGAACATCGATAAGAAGAGGCTGGAACTCAAGGCGATGGAAAAGATCCGGGTTTGCCTCAACTTGCAGAGTAAGCTTTTGCACAGCATCCAGAACAGGTGTAGGCGTCGAGCCATATGAACCTAATATCGAAAGATGATAAGAACAGAAGAACTAAAGGGATACTAGTTTTACCATTATTAAGGTTGGTATATTCGGAATCAAACGCGTAATACTTCAGCACCTCATGTCCGAGTTTTGGAGGCGTCTCTTTGAATATTTCTGAGTGACTCAAGTTCGTCATGAGAGCGAGAATAGTAGTTTCCTTGCATAATGTACCTAGACATACTTTTTATAGCACCCAATTGCCAGGCATGGATGAGATAAGATTGTGGATGAGTCAAAGCCACATGACTCAACCAGCACGTCATCAACGCATCGTCCAAATGGCTGTCGAAGAAACTTTGGCCAGACATTCATTCAGGACTTTTATTTAAAGCTGTTCTTGCTCAACGACATCAGGAACAAAAGAGTCATACTTGATACCCAGTGCGTTCGAGTCAGGGTTACTCGAGCATCAGGTGGGTACAATCATCGATGGGTATGGTCTGGGTATAGGTATACAAAATTTTCAGTTGTGCAGGCATATAATTATCGTCTCTATTACAATAGAGGCCTTTGACCGTCTGTCATGCGCCTGCCAATATTCCAAGGTTGGGGGAAAGGTTGTCAAGTAGGTTAGACGGCAGCAGTGGTAGAAGATACGTTTCTTTCTCAGTTTTGAAGCACGCCGTTATTTAGAATATCCAGCCTCATGTTGATGGAAGTGTCTCAAGTAGGCTCGTACGCCCAGAGCGCGTAAATGCAGAACGTCCGTCCGATATCTATATCAGCATCGAGCGGCAATTTGCCATAATTCTAACGTACTTGGTCCACCCATGTAAGACTTCGACACGATTCCCATGCGGAACGACGAATTCATCCCATTAAGCTGTTATGAACCCGGCCCGTGTACGAAATACTTCGACCCGAGCCTCGTTCGGCATACGGCACCATCCGGAAAAGACCGCGGCTTTTGCATAAAAAGAGAGAGGGAGGTCTTCATCCATCATACACATGATCTGACTGAAGCTTCAAGCTTCAAGCTCAAGGATATACACATGTATTAATGGCTTCGGAAGAGAAAACACGAGAGAGGCCATGAAGCACACGCGGTACAAAGTTAGAGAGGAAATTCGCACCCCCTTCTTTTTCTCTTTATACGCTTAAGTATATCAACTTCTTTGCAGTTTTCCAGATACGGACCTAAAGTGGTGGAGCTCAAGTCCCGCATCTAAACACGCTGGCTTATGCTTTCTGATGTGATGGTCATGCTAGGTGCGCGTTGACAGGAAGCTATGTAGCGAGTAACTTTGAATATTGATGCGAGAGCTGAGAGACATCGAGACTTCATTGCATATCAATACTCTCCATCGAATTCGTTTTGAGGCGACCCATGGATATGTCTTGTAGCCTGTGTGGTTGAAGCTGCCGACCGATTGGAGTTTGTCACGTACGCTTCGATATTAGCTCATGGGAGCGTGGATCCGCTGTTCAACTTCCATTCCTTGTCTTTGTACAACCGTGGCAACTTCCTCTCGCTTCTATTCGCGTGATACGGATCCTCGTGTCTTTGAACTTTGAAGTCTTGTCGTCATCGAAGGTCCGCTCATATTTGAGTTGACCTCGAAATTTGCACTTACCTCCTCCGCATCTTTTGACTTATCGCAATGGCTGCACTACCTCTCGTTCTAGATGACACGTTCGCGGGTTTCTATTCCTTGTGAGCTTTTTGCTAATAACAGCTTCCAGCATGGGGGCCGCCTATGTTGGCGTCGTTGTCGCCGCAGCGTAAGTCTTTAGAACTTCGTTTTTTGACTGGGAACTTTTGACATGTCATCGATGTATCGACTTACAGATTGCATGGAGGTGAGGCTTTACAAGGCAACCTGGTGACAATACCTATCGATGCGCCTTCACAGTCTCATGTATCCAAGCATGGTACTATTTCTCCCACCAAAAGGATACGTGGCCGACTAAGACGCTAGTAAGGTCCAGATTTTTTTCAGCGTTTCTGGGAGTTGAGATGGTGTCAAGGTCACCGCCGTCATGATTTTCGACACTATCCATCAAATACTGATATCGCACACAGGTAAGTGTCGTACCATGTTGTTCAGCTGCATTTGCTGATCATTCGGTCACAGTCTACATCTACGTGATAAAAAACTACAATAATCCGCCATTCCTTGTCAATCTCGTCTGGTGAGCTTCGCATCCAAGTAATCCTTCTGATAACAATTTCTAACACTACCTATTTTCAGGAGTATGATTGTATGTCTCCTCGTTTCACTTGAACGATTCCATAGGGTTTGATTGAGTATTTTTTGTCAAGGTTGAAGTCTTATTCAACGTGGGCTACGTTGATTGTTGTATCGTTTGCTGGCTGACCCGTTCGTCGATTGTAGGGATTGACAGCATTGCTTGTTCAAGGGTGCGCATGCCAACTCATTTTCCATCAATCTTTCTAATTGCAGGCGCGGCTTAGCTTTCTGACACTTAGGGTATGGCGTCGTAAGTTTCCCGTCCTATATACGTACAATCTCTCGCTCATTGTCAATACAGTGAGTAACAGAAACATATGGCTGACCAGCATCGTCGTGCGTCAAAATGTCAAAATATTATTTTTCGTGATTGATTGTATATACTCGTAATCAAGATTCTTTTGGTCGCAGCTGAATTCGGTAAGATCCTATTGTTTCTTCGTTCACCGTCCTGACAGTCCCTCTTCCACAAGGCTGCGTCGTTGGTGCGTCGTTTTATCCGTGTTTCGTCGTTGAGCAAGCTTCACTTAGCTAAAAATCGATCAGCTTTTAGCACTTTGTCGTGCGTCACTGTCACCTTCCTGGTCTCTACTTTTAAAATCTAAACTATTTCTTTAGACTTCAATTCAGAACTTTTGTCCAACTTCAGCAGCTCAAGGTACGCCTGTTTTTTTTTTCAAACCATGTGATGATCACATGTCATCGATACTTGTAAAGTATCTCTCAATTTCCGTCAATGCTCTTGCAGCAGCAGGGGATGTCCTTATCGCATTTGTCTTATGCGCTTTACTCCATCGATCGCGAACGGGTTTCCATCGGTACGTCGTTCATCTATATTGGTGTTCTCGCTGCCATAATCAGATCAGGTCGGACACGATGATAAACAAGTTGGTGAGATTGTCTCGCCGAGGAGATATGGATATTTATTTACTAAATAATGCGCAGATTCTATTCGCTGTCAATACTGGCTTCTTGACGAGGTCAGTATAATGACTTCTCCTATCTATCCTTATGTTGATCATCCGGAAGTCTATGCGCGGTTGCTTCCTTGATTTCCGTAAGTCTTCCCTCATTCTGTATCGAAAGACTAATTGACGAATTCGTTGCTAAAGATCGTCGTCGCGGGTAACACTTTCTTGTACATCGCCTTCTACTTCTGTATCGGCCGGCGTGAGTCGTCATCCCTCCGTCATCGTGCCAAAACCTCTGATATCGTCTTCATGCCATTGCAGTCTATTCAAACTCCCTTCTTGCCACACTAAACGCTCGAAAGATGATCCGTGGCTCTGCCGATGGTATCCATAGCACAAGCGAGAATGTATCTCTGTCCTTACGGGAGTTACCCAAAAGCAGCAACGTCTTGCCGAGGGTGAAAATATTCCTACTTTTTTGGCGCGGGCGTGGAAAGCCTCTAACGACATCTCATGCTCCGTCTCTCCAGCGCCCAACCAATATCTCCATCAAAATTAACACCACGAAAGAGTTTGCAACTGACTCAGATCAGGGACATGAACTTCACGATGAGGAGAAGGGGTATCCTGACTCTGGGATGGTATGATGCAACCTTAAATCATTCTTTTCTACCTCAATCGCCCTCGTATAGTCTGCCGTTGGCTCGTCCAGGTGCCCCTCTGTAACCAACGCCAACGCCATCGAATCAGCTTGATGCCACTCAATGCTACGAGTACTTTGTTTATACATAACCATTATTTGGCGTACTTTTTGTTTTATGGTTGCGCAGGGCGTGCTTCTACCGCGGCGCTGATGTAGCTCAGGGCTTTAGGTTGCATTTATTTTTGACCACGTATTTGATTATTTCTGTAGCATAAGCTTGTACGAGAAGCAGGAGTCTACATAACAGCCAGGCGGGAGGTGAAGGAAGCGAATCTGTACTACGATCTAGACATCGACACCACTAATGGCAAGTGTCTGTTCTTGTAGATCAATGGACGTGACGCTAGAAGAATTTCAATCTCATTGTGCACAATTCAGTCCAGAGGTAGGGATCATTTCGAAGATATCTTCAACAGTAAATACAAGCAGAAGCGCCGTCGGTCAACGTCTAGGTTGGACCAGCATATGCTATTAGATCAGATGACACCAAGTTCTATTGTACCATTGGCGTCTATTGAGGGAAGTTAGTCATGGCAACGTCAAAGGAATGTCCAGGATGCCATAATCGCGACCTGCTATTTATCGAACAAGGAGATCCAGGTACTGAATAATCTGGCGAAATCAATGCTGTATGAAAGATACAATTTCGCATATATTGTTACGAAATTAAAAATCGACAACAGACACTGCTAAGAGACTCGTCTTACAGCGGACGTCAACCCCGTTAAATGGGTGCCTGTGCAACGGCGGGTGATCCATTCCTGGTCAGGCGATCAGTCCTGCTTCTACCTTCCTATTATAGTTGTTTGTCATGGACGGTGTGAGGAGACTGGGTGGAGCACGCCAGCTCCACCATCAGGAAAAATGAAAGAAGTATGGACAGCCCACTGTGAGTATCAATGATTTGTAGCAGTAACATATTTAGTGGTAGACATCCATTATCTTTTATACATGCCCATACCTCTCTCCATGTGCACCGTAGAGTTAAGCCCCGGCTTTGGCCTGGCTTGAAGGGGCCCTGGCTTAGATCAACACCAGGCCAAGCCCAAGCCTCCAATCGGGGCCTGGCTCCGGCCTGGCTCGGCTCAGGCTACGGCTTTTCACAGCCAAGGTGTATTTTTTACCGAATGAGAAACATAATTTTTGCTAGTCAGAGACAAGATTAATATGTACATTGAAATCATCTTCATCTTTGTTGTCCAAAAGCAGTTCACTCTGACCCTCCTCATTCTCAAACCATTTCCCAGATCCATCATTGTCCTCATCATTCTCAAGCCTCTCTAGCTCCATCTCATCAAGTGATGTAAGCTCGTGCTTAAATTGAAGTTATGGACATCAAGAGTTGATTACATCAATTAGTATCAAAAGATTTGTCAGCTATTTGATCCAAAAGCCCTGGCTTGGGCCATTGGCTTTGCCTTTCTGACATCTTGAGCCACGCCAAAGCCCTTACCAGACCAGCACCTCTGGCCTGGCACATCATTATGTAGAGTTGATAGACTCTAATGCAATAGCCATACATGTGAATACCTGGACATAGTCTCAATGTAAGTGTTCTCCATTTACTTACTGCTGACTTTATGAAACTGATTAGCCCAACAAATCTGATGAAACAAGCAATGGTTTCATGACATCTGCAAGATCAATGTCCACAGTGGTACTGGGGGAAATGCAAATTGGGACCAGCACATCAGAAGCAATGCACATTGTAAGAAGGTTGAGGCCCATTCCTCATCCAAGAACATAATTATCAGTTTCTTCTTGAAGCCCAAGGTTGGTGGTGCTCCTGTTACCCCCCAATTGTGCTACCACCATGCTTGAAAGGAAATGTCCCATCTACACCTAGATCTGCAGCAGGCATCACATTTGTTCCTCAATTTGCCTCATTATCTGTGTGCCCGAGATCATGTTTCCCATATTCACACCAACATTCCAATCAAATTCAAGATCTACCAGAGGTTACTAAGAGTACAACATATACATATAGGACACCTCAAGGTATGTGTTTTTGATAATTACTGCCATACCCAGCCTAATATTGCATCACCTTGAGGAGCCTGCTTTCCATGCAAAAGAGACACAGGAGCTGGCAACATTTGTTGTGAAGATACACAGGACACTTGTTGATGTTGCCCAAAATTGAGTCTTCATTCCATAACCACACCTAAGCTTATCAAGCATAATAATGCCCATATATTGCAAAATAATTGATACAAAGATGCTGAGAACTGTTGTGCTTTGTGTCTTTCAAGTGACTGTCAAATCTACCTGGTGTATGTGGCAATACTGCCTCAATTGACATGGATAAATCTTGTTGTCCCAGACTTTGCAAATTCTCTTTTAAGAAGGCAGCCAAGTTTGCTTTGTACCAATCATTTTCTACAGTGTCATCACTGTCCAAAGAAAGAGGTGCCTGCAGTTTGGACTTATAATCTATGGCAGCATATCAGGAAGTTTCATTCCTGGTCAAATCCTGATTTATACATGGAGAATTACTTTCCTTCTTTGTAGAGTGTTAGAAAAGAAGCAACACATTGGATGAAGAGGCCATCCTTCAACAAAGCTCACTATTTCTGAAAGTCACTATACCCAAATGGTTTTATGGTATGTTAGCATTATTACTTCTGATATGCAACACTTTGCTGTATTTTGGGGATGATGATGGAGAAAATAGATGATTAAATATGATCAAGGAGGATTCAGAAGACCTGAAATTGGAGGACAGAAAATGCATATCTTCTTATGAATGAGGTTGAACTAACACAAATATACTAACAGAGATCTCAAAGAATCAGACTATTCTTAGTTCCATCATGAAAAATGTTATGCAATTTCCATTGCCTGATGTAGCACCAGTTAGCAAAATGGATGAAACCACCTTCCAGACTGGAATGCATGAAGATTACACAGTTGTACCAGTTGTTGATCAAGTGGAAGGTCCATCATTGTGCCTAGGGCTCCAAAAACAGAAGCAAAAGGAGTTTCAAAACTTTGATGAGGCAATACTGTGTTCAATATGTAGCAACATGATCAAAGAAGATACCTTGCTTTCTTGTGATATTTGAAAAGACTGTCCCATTATTGTGGCCTATATTGCTGACTATTCCAAACAGTGCCTCATGGTTGCATGCAGAGATAGTGCTTTATTCTAACATAGGCTGCATTGCAAAACACATTGCAGACATCCTGCATAGTCAAAGGCTGCACAAACTGATTGTACAGTCTGAGGATTATATCCTCAAATCTTCAGTGACTGGGCATGATTGACATGAATTACATGTTGCAGATACCATTTCAATGCATCTGCTGCTAGAAAGTCCATCAAAATGAGGACTTTCTTCTGTTCACCCCCATCTTCACCATACTGTGCTACTGCATAGAACATGCAGATGCTCATCAGCCAATCTTGCCCAAGTATGGGGTGATTATCTTAGACAAGTCATTCCTCCTTGGCTTCAGTCCATCAGGTATATATAGCCAGATGAACTGATAGCATCTGTTCCATTACCACCCATGTTCTGTTACTCCAAACTGGTCCCTTGCAATCCAGAAAAGACAATGTGTATTCTGAAAAAGAAAGCTAAAGGAGCCAATCCTGATAAATTCAAAAATCATTCCCTTGCCTAATCAACCCAATCTAGAAGGACTTGTTGTAAGGGGATGTTGACTGTGGATAGTTCAAACCAAGCCCACCACTCATGACCTGACTCTCCAGTCAAGAGGTGAGTGACAAGCAAACTGGCCAGATGCATCATGAGCAAGAGGCAGGCAGCAACCAGAGGCAAAGTTGGAGGGTGAGGCAGAAGGCAAGGGGCCATACTGGCGGAGCTCACAGTTATGCTAGCAAAGAAACCCAAAAGCAATGCTATTGTCCAGACTGGGGATATCCTATCCCCAGGTCCCCTATTTATATTACAGGACTATTGGATGACTAAGTACCTATGACTAAGCCTGGGGGCCACTGACTACAGCCTAATGACAAAGCAGAGGCTGATGACTACAAACTACTGACTAATCAGGTCTGGTAGTAGAAGGATCAATGACAAACAACAATACATTATGTGCTAAGTATA
>JAGGAV010000418.1:0-13707 GCA_017657295.1 Termitomyces sp. DKA64
AAGTGGTACTTGTACTTCATGCTGAGGTGCTCCAAATCACTGCAGTAGCAATTATGGGACAAGATTGACTGCTATGTGCAAGCAAAGTAGTGGAAGCTGTGTGCAGCTAATCAGGCTGCACTATTGTTATGCATTTTTAAAAAAGATGGGACACTGTGAACAGCACTTAACACTTGTCAGTGTAATGACAATACAGTTAAGGATGTTATATCCTTACTGTCAGGAGACTATCTTTTTCTGACCTTTGCCCCTGTCCAACACTGACTCTTCTTGCCTGGTTCTGCTTCCCTGAGGCTTGTTTGATGGCTCTAGGGTGCTCTACTGGTCTCTGGAGATTTTCAGAGACCCCTGGAACTCTCTATGATCCCTTATTGTGCACTTCAGCTAACTCCAGTCACCTACATAGTCATTCCCATGCCTCCACCTGCTAATGCACCACACTAAGCAGCAGAGATCCTTAGACTTTTTCTCTTCAGATTCCTCTCTGCTAGGTGATTAGTTTACTATTTGTATTGTTAATTACAATTCTAATATACTTTGAATGCCCCTCTGCTAGCTGCATGATTTAGCTGCTGCTTCTGGAGGTTGCCCTTATAGCAAAACAAGTCTTCTATCCTAATCTGGAAGCTCCTCATAGCCTGCACAGAATCTCTGAGCCCCTATCTGTCTCTTCCCTACCAGGCTTAAACACCTGCAGAATTCTATATCTCAGCATGCTAATCCAGATACTCCTCTAGAGGCCTTGGCCCCTTAAGACAAGGCTTGGACTTGCTTGTTATACCTAGAGAACCAGGTGTAATTGACTCAATCTTTCCTCACACATCACATGACTGAACTCTTCATCCTCTGCCAAACTACTGAACTCATCTCTCAGTCTCTTTAGGCACTATTAAAGTGCCTGACCCCTACCTTCACACTATTCCTGGCCATAAAAACATCCCTGGTGGCTCCAGTACTTCTCTGAGCATGAATCCCCCATCCTATGCTCCTAGACATTTACAATGGCAATTGTTTTGGAGGAGAGTGTTTCCTTCAGTCCTGCCTCACCTACATCCATCTCAGTAGGGACACTTTTGACTCTGATGCACTGAAAATAGCCTGGGTTTTATCATACATAAAGATGGGAGTTTTTTTCAATTGACTCCACTAAAACTGCTGCTTTAGCACTATGCAACTGGGAACAGTATGGGCAAGGGAAATGGATACTAGACAAGTATATCAACTCCTTTTGGGCACTAGTCAAGCAAGTAGCCTACCTCAATAGCCTTCAACTATGCCTCATGTTTTGGGATGGCTTGTATCTCATGTTACTGGAACACATCAACAACTTTGTTGAGGGCTGCTCAGACAATGAGCAGATTGCCTCCTGGTATAAAGTAGCCCAGGATCAGTGGCAGCTCATGGAGATCCAATGGAAACTATGCTGCATACATCCAACTCACTGCTCTGCTTCTATTGTCACTTTCTAGTATTCCATTCCTGCACTTCTAGTACCTGTCTCTGCTCTGGCCACCTTTGCTCTATGACCCCCATCATTGAGTTTACTCACACTGTGACCCCTACTGCTGGGCATCCTCATAGATGTCAATGCTACCCAACAGTACCACTCCATGCCACTGCTATGCCAGAAATGCTAGAAACCCAAGCACTTTGCATGGTACTGCCCATTGGATCTTGAGGTACATTACCTCTTTACAGTAGAGCAGGAAAAGCTCCTCCTACAGCTGTTAGCCATGAAGAACGCTGCTGGAGACCCTTCACTGGATAAGCTGGCACTGGAATTGACTTAAAGGAGAGCAGTGCTTGTATCCCCCTTCTAAGTCTGGAGGAGGATTTTTAGTCAAGTGGTGGATGAGATGTATGCCTCCATTGCCAAATACTAACTGGTTTGTATGTCTGTCAATAGAAAATGAAATTGCTTCCATTGATATTAACAACTCTAAGACTATAAAACCTCAGTATTCCCCTCCAGATGTACAGACACCAACTCCAGACTCCAAGTTGGGCTCACCAATGCCAGGCAGACCTTGTCTGAGTTGCCCTACATGAGAATGCCAATTGTTTCAGTGATATATAGTAGCCATAAACCCTTCAACAAATTCCCTACATCTTGATATGGAAATTAAGACTATAGACACTTAGCAAGCCCATAGAGTCACCACCCTCTTGGATAGTGGTGCCATGGAGTTGTTCCTGGACTCAGAGTTTGTCAAGTGCCACTGCCTGACTATGCAGCCACTATCTCAGCCTATTCTGGTGTTCAATATTGATGGAATGCCCAATGAGGCCAAGGCATTCAACTCCATGGTTGACCTTGTCCTTTGCTATCAAAACCATGCAAAGCAGACCATTTTTGCTGTCATCAGCTTGGGCAAGCAAGATATGATCCTTGAGTTTACCTAGCTTTGAGAGCACAACTCTGAAGTAGATTGGGCCTGGGATGAAGTGACCATGAGCTGATATTTCTGGAGGTATGCCACATGTGCTACTGAGGTCAGGGAATAGTACCAGGCTAAGGTTTGAGAGCACATAGCCATTTGGGTTTGCCATGTAAGCCATGTTCCCTTTATGGATTTAAATCTTCTAAACCCCCCACCCTTGGTGTTCCCTTGTAGAGAGGCCTTCTACAAAGATGACCAGAGGGGTGGCAGGGCCCCAGAGGAAGATCTGTTAGAGAAGTTCTGCATTTCACATGATTTAGAGTCCTCAAACAAAGCAATGGAGATTGGAGACTAGATATATGCCACTATCTTATGCCTCCCACCCTTTATTGTGGAAATCCAGGCCAGTCAGATCATCTCTTAGTGGCTAGCCTGGACATTTGCAGTAAACTCTGCATTCTGGAAGCTTTAGAACATCATGCCTCCATATCTCCACATGTTTAAGGACATGTTCTCTAAAGCCTCTTTTGACTTGCTCTTGGAGTGTAAGTAGTAAGACCATGCCATTGAATTAATGCTGGACTCCAAGCCCATAAGCTGCAAAGTCTACTCACTGGCACCAAGGGAGCAAAATAAACTCAATGTCTTCTTACAGGAGAACCTGAATTCTAGTCACATTCACCCCTTCAAATCTCCAATGGCTTCTTCAGTCTTCTTCATCAAGAAGGATGGCTCCCTCTGACTAGTTCAGGATTATTAGATGCTTAATACTATGATGGTGAAGAACTGCTACTCCCTCCCCCTCATCTCCAAGCTCATCAACAATTTCTAGAGTGTGCAGTATTTTACCAAACTGAATGTTCAGTGGAGCTACAACAATGTATGGATCTAAGAGGAAGATAAGTAGAATGCTGCCTTCTGGACCAACTAGGGTTCATTCAAATCTCTTGTCAAGTTCTTTGAACTCACCAACAGCTCTGTCACCTTCTAGACAATGATAAATGACATCTTCTGAGACTTGATTGCTGAAGGCATAGCATGCATTTACCTTGACAACATCTTTATTTATATTAAAACTGCTAGAAGAGCACTGCTAAATTATGTGCATCATTTTGGAATGCCTTTGCCTTCATCAACTCTATCTCAAGTTGGAGAAGTGTGCAAACTCAGATTGAGTACCTTGAGTTGATCATCTTACATGGAGCCACAGAAATGAACCCAGTGAAGGTGGCAGGTGTGGTAAAGTGGCCAGAGCTCAAGAACAAGAAGGAAGTGTAGGCCTTTTTAGACTTCATTAACTTCTACCAGAGGTTCATTTAAGATTTCTTCCATTCCACTTAACTGCTGTTCAACCTCACCACAAAGGATGCTGCCTAGAGTTGGAGCCTCCTAGAGCAGATGGCTTTCAATAACTTCAAGCATGCCATCATCTCTAGACCTCTGGACCTGTTCTCCTCTTTCTGAATAATGACTCTCCCTTTTGGGTGGAAGCTGATAGCTCTGACTTTGCCACTGAAGCTGTTTTGTCACAACAATCCTGGGAGGATAGAAAGTGGCATCTAGTGGCTTTCTACTCCAAAAGTCTAAACATAGTTGAGCACAACTACAAAATCCATGATAAGGAGATGCTGGTTATCATCTAGTCCTTCAAGAAGTGGCAGCATTTCTTAGAAGGTGTATGGCATAAGTTTGAGGTATGGATGGATTACAAGAACCTCAAGTATTTCTGGACAGCCAAGAAGCTCAATCACCAACAAGCCCAGTGGTCCCTTTACTTAGCCAACTTTGACTTCTCACTGCACCACAAGCCAGGCTGGAGCATAGGAAAGCTGGATGCCTTGTTCTAAAGAGCAGACCACAGCACCAAAGAAGATGACAATAGTAACATTATGCTTCTCCAACCTAAGTTGTTTGTGATTTGAGCTATAAAAGGCTTAGCTGTTGAGGGGGTGGAGATGGAAATCCTCCAGAATATTTGGCAGAAAAATTGGGATGGTTTACAGAAGAAACTCATTGCTCAAGCAGCTAGAGTGCTTAAGTTCAGACATATTACCAGCATCAAGTCAATTTAGGCAGACAAATGGGCCTTCCATAATGAGCTCTTGACATTCTGGGATTGTATCTATATGCCCAATGACTCAGAGCTTCCTTGGAGGATTGTAAAGCAACACTATAACTCTTAGATTGCAGGACACTTCAGCTGGTGTCCTGGAACCACTTGTGGCCCTAAATGTCCTGGTATATTAGATCCTACACTAGTACATGCAATCTCTGCCTCCAGACCAACCCCTAATGTCACCTTTCCTCTAGTTAGCTACACCCCCTGCCTATTCTTGTAGAGTGATGAAGCATCACCTTGGTAGATTTCATTGTAGAGCTCCCTGACACCTATGATTATGATGCCATCATGGAAGTGGTGGACTTCTGTGACAAATGAGCACATTTCATCCCTACTCATATTACTTGCTCTGCTATGAGCACTGCAAACTTGTACTAGAAGAACATCCAAAAGTTGCACAGCCTCTTCAATGTCTATGTATCTGACCAAGGCCCACATTTTATGGCAGACTTCACTCAGGAGCTCTACTAACTGCTCAACATGAAGCTTCACACCTCCACTGCCTACCACTCACAGTTTAATGGCCAGACCAAGCATATGAACCAGGAGCTCAAACAATACTTCCACCTCTTCTGCAACAAGTTGCCAGGATGACTGAGATAAATTCCTCTTTAATGCCAAATTCCAGTACAACAACCACATTCATGCAGCCACTCAGTTTTCATCCTTCTTTCTAGACTCTAGATGTCACCCATACATGGGCTTTGAACCTCAGGCACAACCTTTAGAGAATGAAGCCATAAACAAGTTTATAGACTGGATGAAGATTGTGC
The DNA here is from genome assembly GCA_017657295.1 of Termitomyces sp. DKA64. NCBI lineage: Eukaryota > Fungi > Basidiomycota > Agaricomycetes > Agaricales > Lyophyllaceae > Termitomyces > Termitomyces sp. DKA64. The sequence goes on from JAGGAV010000418.1 coordinate 5,274, forward strand.
AGGAGGAAGCCCAGGCAGTACTGGCAAAGGCAAAGGATAATATAGCATAGTACTACAACCATGGAAGGACCCCAGTGCCCCAGTATAAGCCCAAAGATTGAGTCTATTTGGATGCCTTCAATATTATAATCACTCAGCCATTAAAAAAGCTCTTGCACCAATAATTAGGTTCATTTATGGTAGAACAGCAGGTAGAGCCCCTAGCTTATTAACTTCAGCTCCTTGTAAGAATGCACCAGCTTCATCCAGTCTTCAATGTGGTCAAACTGATTCTGGCCCCAGTGAACTCTATCCTAAAACAATGCCCAGCACCTCCACCTCCTTTGGTGATGATCAATAACAGTAAGAAATACAAAGTGAAAGAGATTCTAGATAGCTGCTTATTTTGATAGGGACTACAGTACAAGGTGAAGTGAAAAGGCTACAGAATCAAGGATATTTCCTGAAAATACTGGGAAAACATGCATGTGCCCAGACTGGTTAGAGAGTTTCACTAACAACATCTGAATATGCAACAAGCTGTCAGAAGAATATATTCCCTCCCATCAGCAGATCAGGTGATCAGAAACTTTTTCTACCCCACACATTGAGACACTACACATTAGAAAGGAGATGATGTCAGGGGACTACCTTTTTCCAACCTTTGTTCTTGTTTGATACTGACTTTCCTTGCCTGGTTTTACTTCTCTGAAGCTTATTCAACAATTCTGGAGCACTCTACTAGTCTCTAGAGATCTTCAGAGACCTTTGAAACTCTCTATAGTCTCTCATTATGCACTTTAGCTAACTCTGAACACCTATACAATCATTTCCACACCTCCACCACCTGCTGATGCACTTCACTAAGTAGCAGGAATCCTTAGACTTGTTCTCTTCAGATTTCTCTCTACTAAGTGATTAGTTTACCATTTGTATTATCAATTACAATTTTAATATACTTTAAATTCCCCTCTGCTAGCTGCATGATTTAACTACTGCTTCCAGAGGTCACCCTTACATTTATTTGATCAAGAGGTTATATGAAAAGATATAGCTTGTGCACTGATGAGGTCAAAGATTGGCCTCACTGATGCATATGAGCAGATTAGAATATGTACTTTAAACATACCAAAAACTGCATTCATGACCATTGTGGGTACATATCACAATAACATCATGCAAATTAGCAATTGTAATGTGCCAGCCACTTTTTAGCAATTAATGACATTTATCTTTAAGGACATCATTGAAAAATGAATACATGTGTATTCAGACAATATATTTGTCTCCTCAGATTTAATTGAAGAGCATAAACAGCACTTTAAAGTAATCTTTGAAAGACTACAAAAAAACAAGCTTTACCTCAAGTGAAAGAAGTGTAAGCTGTATGCTGAGTATGTAGAGTGCTTCAGCTATGTAATCAATTTTCAGAGTATACACTCTGATATGGATAAGTTAAACTGTATTCAGGAGTGATGCATTTCTAAAAACTATAACAATATCCAACAATTTATAAGATTGATGAATTACATTGGGAATGTCTTACTTGATATATTGATGTATACAAGGCCACTAATGGCCATAATGCAGAATGGTTCACCATTCTACTGATGGTCAATTCATCAACAGCATTTCAACATGATCAAATGGATCTGTGCTGAAACTTCAATGATTTAGTCTATAAATCCTTGACATGAGGATCTGATATGGCTGATATGTAATGTATCAAAGATAGGCATTAGAGCAATGTATGGACAGGGACTGAGCTGGCAGAAATGTTGGCCAGCTGGGTTCATGTTCAAAAAATTTACAAATGCATAGCAAAACTATGCCATGCATAAAATGGAGACTCTGGCAATTTTAGAAGCCCTCCTCAAATGAGAGAATAAGCTACTAGGATACTGAACTTATATAATCACAGATCACAAAGTGCTTGAGTTGGTCAAAACTTAACAAAACCTGTTGCTGCATCAGTGATGATGGATGGATGATATGTCCAGATTCAACTTCAACATTATATATTTAAAAGATGAACTCAATAAAATAGCAGACTGCTTATCCCATTACTTTGAGAATGATTCCCCTTATGATGTACATTGTATTTATGACTATGTGCATACAGATGTACACATCAATTTGGATGGAGACAATTTGCCTCCTCAGCACTTGCATAAAATGCAAGTCTAGTTGGAGCAGATTTGTGCTTTCTATGATAAACAAAGTTGCAACAATCATATACTGTGAGACAATTACAAAGCTTGTGATGTAAAAGTGCAGAACATAACTGGTGATATTGACAATGATGGACAAGTGCAAGGGTTTTAGCATGGTGAGTGCCTGAAGAACATAATACTGAACAGGGCCATATTAGCTGTGGCCTACTAGCCCCAGCTAAAAGAGTGGTCTGATGAGAACTTTACTTAGTGAGTTAAGACTTCATATGGCAAAGATAAACTCTTTGCAAAAGTGCTGACCCAACCAAAAGATTATAAATCTTTTAGACTTATAGGTGTAGCAAATGCCCAAGTATTTTGCTCAACCTGCCAGTTGCATCATTGGACAAAAGAGAGCAATCAGCTCCCTCTAAAAAAATTACATTCCCTCTCAATCTCAGTGAAGTCTTAGAACTTGATTAAAATGAACTTTATAGGTTTATTTTTCAAGGTTAAAAGATATAACTACCTATGGGTAGTTATTTGCTGAATGATGAGCATGGTATATTTAATATCAGTGCATATGACTATGACAGCATTATAGCTATCCTGGATCTATCTGTGGGAAATTATAAGATTTCACAGTCTTCTAAGCTCTATTGTCAGTAACAGGGACCACAAGTTCATGTTCAAGTGGTGGTGTGAGCTGCATAAATTATTAGGAGACTCACTAAATATTTCTTGACTTTACTCATCCTAACTTTTCATCTTAAATCAACATACTGTCTACTTTTATCCTCAACTCTTTGAAGACTTTAAATTTGTTTTATGCATTGACATTCAGTGGCATGATGCCATCAACTCAGGTGATAATTTATTCAAGATACTTAATGACCTCATCTATTATTAAGATTGACTTTACATTCCTCCATTTCTTTGCTCTCAAATTCTTCATTTTTGCCACAACTCTGTCATCTTTGGGCCATCCTGAATATGCCATCATTTACAACAATGTTTACAGAGATTCATTTTAACTTAATTTATAATGTTACATTTGCTCTTACATGGATTCTCATGATCTTTGCATCTAAATCAAGCATTTTATTTATAAACTCTATGGCTTACTCAAACTCCTTGACATTTTTGATTGACTTTGGGTTTTATTACTAAACTTCCTTTGTCCCATAGTTTTGACTGAATTTAAGTAGTCTGCAACCATATGACAAGTGCTGCTCATTTCATTTTTATTAACAAATCCATCACAACTTCTGAACTTACTTAACTCTATCTAAACTATATCTTCTATCATCATAGCTTCTTTCATTTCATAGTCTCTAATTGTAGCTTCATCTTTGTCTTTTTCTTCCTTCAAAATTTCATGCTAATCTATGAAACCAAAATGACTTCATTTACTACTTATTACTTGCAAACCAATGGCCTTACAGGATGCACCAATCAAATTCTTGAAACTTACTTCTATGTTTACACCTCTTATTAACAAGACAACTAGTTTAACTACTTTACATTAGCCAAATTCTCATTCAATAATTCCATCAATTCATTTACTCAACAATCCTTATTTTATGTCAATTTCAGTTACTATCTCTGACTTTAAAATTTATATTATTGAGCAAAATACAAACTCTGCTACATCTAATCTCACAAACTATCTTCAAATCATTCAAGAACTTTGAGCTGAATTTGTACATGCTAATGAGTATATAGTTAAATGTTATGATGCCCATCATATCCTTCACTATAATTTTAAACCTAGTAATTTTGTATAGCTTCTTCATTACACCTTGACTTTATACTTCAATTTACAAACCTCCTTTTCAAACAACCACTTGTTCTGAATGTATTGCACATCTTTCAAATCCAAAGACTACATTGATTTCATCTTAAAGAAGGAGATACTGTTATGAACTTTTCAATTCACTAAAACAATTCTGATATTTAACCATTCAACCTTTTGATTCAACATTTCAACTTCATCTCATTTTATAATTGTTATTAACATTTCCTTATCTTCCCTCAGCTTCTTTTTGTCATTATTCATAAACTTACCCTGATTCTTTTTCTTATCTTAGTCAGTTTTATTTTTTTGTTCAACTTATTTGATAAATCTACAGACATTTTTCAAATATTTAGGAGTTAGACTATTTTACTTGTAATCATATAGCATCAACACAGTGTTTTTCCAACATTACCTAAGTCTAAGCTTGATCTCATCTCTCTCTTTGCCCTTTTTACTTTCTTATTGCTTCAAGATTATTTTGTTTCTATCCTCTAACTTCTTCAGACTTTATCTATAATCTTTGTTAGAAATTTAACTTAATGATCCCTAATACAATGATATGTGAATATTCTCAGTTCAATGTAAATTGACTAAGATTACTGTATCTGATATAACAATAAGTGGATGCTTACATAAGTTGCATCAATATATGAGTCCAAAGTATTTGTATAATAAAGACATCCTCAGTTCAATGTAAGTTGACTGAGAGTGTAGTAAGTGAGTGCTTGTAATATATAGGGTAATGATAACAATAGAGAGTCTAGCATTAAGGTGAATGAATATATAAAGAAAAATAGCAGTGGCCAAAATAATGAGAATAAAGAAATAATAACATTAAGGTTGATGGTGCTTTTTTATTGTTGTATTGGCATACTAACATTGGAAATGTCATTGTCTGTCTCTGCTAGAACCCTATAGATAATATGTAAGATATTCCTCAGAGCATAATAATGAACTGTATTGAATATCTATAGATAACATATAAGATATCCTAGGTACTTGTATTTAGTGTTTTGTCTATAAGTATAAATGATATGAACATATCCTCAGAGTGTAATAACAAACTGAGGGTACTGTAGGACATCTATAGAATATATATATATGAGTAGGTGGGACAAAGCAATCAGTGGCCAATGGTCCTGTCCATTGTGTCGTATTGCGATACCCTTTTACCATATCACATTGTCACACAATGTGATTTGTCAATACTTCAACACTCCTCCTTATTGCAGACATGGCACCAATAACTCCTCTTCATGTGTGGAGTCAAGACATCCCTAGCATGTGGCGCAGTTAGACAAAGAGTGGTTTGAGAAGGGCTTTTGTAAATATGTCAGTGATGTTATCCCTGGTGTTTATGTATTTGATTGTGATTTCGCCTGACTGAGCACGTTTGTGGATGAAATGGTACTTTATGTCAAAGTGCTTTACTCAGGTGTGTGCTGTCGCATCTTCTGAGAGGGTGATTGCAGCTTTGTTATTGCAAAACAGGGTTGTTGGTTTCTTGGTAAAGTCCCAACCTATTGCTTGCATCAGCATCCGTAGCCAGATGCATTCCTGGGTTGACTCATATGCCACCATGTACTCTGCCTTGCACAAGGATGTTGCCACAGTTTTCTGTTTTCGAACTGACCAAGATATTGCCCCAGTACCCAGTGACCAGGTGTACCCACTGGTGCTTCTTCTGGTATCCAGGCAGCTTGCCCAGTCAGCATCTATAAACCCCCAGAGAGTGATTGATGGGCCACCGAGATGGAGTTCTAGGTCCTTAGAGCCTTTTAAGGAGCAAAGAAGTCAGATAGCCATGTTCTAGTGAAATGAGTCATAACTGTCAAGGAATTGTGATAGTTGTTGGACTGCAAAGGCAATGTCTAGTTGGGTTGCTATTGCAATATACAGTAAGCACCCTACCAATGATCTGTACGGCAGTTTCGCAATTCTGAGTCTCTCCTCCTGAGTTTGAGCCCCTGGGTTGGCATGTCTGAGTTTTAGGCCTGGTTTCATGGGCAGTGACAATAGGTGTGCATCTTTTTGTCTGAATTGCTGGATTACTCACTCGATGAAGGCTGTCTGAGATAGAGATACCATGCATTCACTGTCATTCCACTTTACTGAGACACCTACAATGTGTTTTGGCCTGCCCAGGTCTATGATTGTCCATGATTCTTGCATCTGCGTTTTGAACCGTTCATTTTTGCTTTTGGAATCAGCTATGGACAGGAAATTGTTGACATGAACTGCAGTGATGACAGTGCCTGTGTCTGATTTCCAATGGTATATGCAGGACTCACATGACAGGCATATGAATCCCCAGGCAACCATCTGCTCATTCAATGTTTGGTTCCAGATTTGGCCAGCCTGCTTCATGCTGTAAAGTCCATGCACAAGTTCGCATACATGGTTTTCCTTTCTGGGTTCTTCAAAGCCTTCCGGCTGCTCCATGTATTGAACTTCATCATCCAGTAGTATACCATACAGAAAAGCAGTCTTTATGTCAATTTGAGTCGTGTCCCAGCCTTGCAATGCTGCAATGTGCAGCAATATCCTCCATGACTCCATACACGCTGTTGGTGATGTGGTCTTACTGTAGTCACACCCATATATTTGCTTATAGCCCTTGAATACAAGGTGTACCTTATATCTAACTGCCCTCCTGTGCTTGTCCCTCTTGATTTTGAAGATGGGTCAGCCCTTTCGTACTTTGTGTCCATGGGGGACATCAGATCTTGGGATGAGACGATACACCCCCATGTCCTTCAGTGACTTCAACTCCTCCTTGTATGCCTCCTCCCATTTCACTGCATCTGGCCCTTGTTGCGCATCCCTCCATCCATTTGGTTCCTCCTTGACATTGATTTGAAGAGGCTCAACATTGCCTGATAGGGATATTGCTGCCAGTATTTGATCAAGATCCACCTGTGGATCATCTTCTGTAGGTCCAGATGCTTGCTCACTTGTGGGTGTTCCTGATGTAATTGCTGGTTGCGGCTGTGTGAGTGGGTTGTCTGCATTGTGAGTATTTCATGCTTGTCCTGCTTCCCTTGCTTCCATCATTCATGCTGCACTCTCCCTCACCTCCTCCATTGTTCTTTTGAATCTTGTGGGCATTCAATTCTCATTGTTTGCTGCTTTCTCTGTGGGCTGTTGTACTTGGTTTGATCTTCATGGGATTGTGATGTTGTCATGATGAGGTTGTGCATCTGGGGTTGGTGCATTGATTTTCATGTCAATGGTGCTTTTGCTGTTGTCGTCTGGTAGGGTGGTTGGGGAGGACTTGTTGAGGTGCTGGAGTGATGGTATGGGAGCTTCGTTGTCCGTTAGTGAGGTTTCATGCCGCTCAACAAGCTTAACGTGGTGTGACTGATATACTTTGTGGTTCTTCTTATCCCAGCATCTATATGTCTTGGAGTTCTGGCCATACCCTATTAAGACTGACTTGATTGATTGTAGCTGTACTTTGGGGTTGTGCGTGGGTATGAATACAAATGCTTGGCACTTGATTTCTCTCATGTATGAGTAATCAGATTCACACTTGAACCATTTTTTGTATGGGGTTTTGCCATCGAAAGATTTTGTGGGAGTCCTCACATGAAGATGGGCTGCTGTCAGGTAAAGTTCATCCCAGAGAAAATCTGGGCACCCCACATCAATTCTCATAGTTCTGGCTTTTCTCATTAAAGTTCTGTGCATTCACTCCACCTTCCCAATCTGAGCCAACATGTGTGGGGCGCTATGCTCCATGGTGACACCCCTTGAGTGGAGCCAGGATTCCATCTCCGCACTGTTCAGTTCACCATCAAAACCAGTGCAGTACTTGCCAACTTTTAGTTCTGTCTCATTCTTATGAGCTTTCTCCCAAGTCTGGAGTGCACCAAAAGCTTCACCTTTTGTTTTTAACAGGATAGACCATGGCATGCTGGTACAATCGTCCACTATATCTAGTATGTAGTGGTTCCCTGATCTTGATCGAACGTTCACTGGCCCAAACAGGTCTACCCACACAACTCTAAGTCTTTCTGTTGCCCTGTGCCCTTCCAGCCATGTCTTTAGAATAGGAGAGCATGTCTGTTTTCCCAAGATACAGTTGTTGCATTTTGGTGGAGGGGTGGAGAGCATACCTTTGATCCTTTGATCATGGGCTAACTGCTGTATGGGTAGTTGGTGTGGCCTAGGTGTTGATGCCAGGTTTCCATGGTGGCAGCGGCGTACATGTGCTCCACATTTGCTCCTGATAGGTTGAGTGTATAGAGTCCTTTTTCTTTTAAGAGGGGGCCTTTTGCTAAGACCAACTTGGTGGTGCAATCAACTATGCGAACCCCTTCTTTGTCAAAGCATGAGTACGTCTGGTTGTTAGCCAATATGCGGCTGATGGAGATGAGGCAGACTGTGGAACTGGGGACATACAATGCCTTCTCTAGCATGAGGATATTTCCTTCTGCAGTTCAAAGTTTGATGCTTCCAATACCATGGGCTGCAATGGATGATCTGCCTACTCCTTTTATAG
>JAGGAV010000419.1:0-13669 GCA_017657295.1 Termitomyces sp. DKA64
TGAAGGGGACTTTGTCAGCACTCCAGACCCAGAGTCTCCAGACAAAACAATTGAGGTAGGTGATAGGATCTATGCTACAATGCTCTGCCCTCCTCCTATGGTAGCAGAGATTAGGGCTAGTCAGACAACTTTTCAATGACTAGCCAAGGCATTTGCAGCAAATTTGTGGCCCAAACCCTTTCATAGCACAGTTCCTCATCATCTACATAACTTTGAAGACATATTCTCCAAGGCATCATTTCAAATGTTGTTTGAGGGTTGATGATTCTGATTGCTGTTGTTGGTAAGCAGAGCCTTGAGCCATTCTAAGGTGCTAACAATTGCTCTGGTGGTTGCTAATTCCAGAGTTTTGCATTTTGGGGTATGGGTTGTTGGAAGTGAGGTGGTAGCTGTAGGCATGGGAATGAAACTGGGAGTGCTAGCAACAGGGCTAGCCAGAGTGCTGGATTTGATTGTTGCTGTGTCAGTACTGTTCAAAACCCATTTGGCACCTTTGAAGACTTGTTCCACATTGTAAGGGTCCTCAGGGTGGTGGTCAGGAAGCATAATTTCAAGTTGTCAGACAATTTTGGACCATAGCAATGTGGGATGCCTTGTTAAAAGAGTTGACATTCCTTGTTATGGTATAGTTTGCCATTAGCAAGGAGCCATCTAGCAATACATTGGAAATCATAGTAATAATCTAAAAACTGACCTAAAGTTGCCAATCCACTATTAAAAGTCTGATTGACTAGCTGTTTGAGGTTGCTGAGGGTGTATCTTGCACTAGCATCAGCTCCAGGGTATAACCTAAGTACTGCTGCTTTCCATTCCTGATAAGAGTAAGGCTGGGGTGCCTGATTGCCAATCATTACATTGTCACTAGATTCTGGTAAGCCAAGCCAAGTTTCTGCTGTGTCATAGGAGATGTATCAAGCTGCATATTCCTTTCTTTGGGTGTCATCTATAATACTGCAGTCAGCAAAAAGGTATTCCAGTTCTTTGAAGTATTGGGGGAGCTCCCTAGGATGGCTCTTGTCCCATTTAGAAGTGGTCATGTTGTTACAAGGGGGCATATGAGCATGACAAGCTACAATGTTGTTGTTCATAATGTCAATTGTTGGTAGTACAGGAGGAAGTGGATTATGATTGTCAGCAGGGGATGCTGGAATAGAATGGGAGTCTGGAAAGAAGATTGAGGAGTTGGTAGTGGATAAAGGTGACAAAGGAGCACTAAGAAAGCTCTCAACAAAGGTTCCTAGGAAGTCACCAAGTATTTTGCTAATGTCCAAGAGATTTCTAGCAGCTTCTAATTCATCATTAAGGAGTTTGAGGTTGAGAAGTTGGTGATGAGTCAGGGGATGTGATTAAGGAAGCATCAGAAGGGTCAAAAGTTTCCAAGCAACATCTCACTTGAGCTCTGGTTTCTAGCAGAATGTCTACCTAAAAGTCCCCTTGTGGTGGGCTCCAAAATGATGTGCTCCTATGCCACCTGATCACATGTGATCAGATAGGGTAGCTGGCAGTAGGAAGGTATGTGTGAGGACAAGTCAGTAAATATCCCAGAAAGCTAGAGCAATATATGGAATGAGAAGTGAAGTGTGGAGTGGTTGCTAGAGTATGCCAATAGTTGCTAGAATGTGCAGAGGAGCAACCCAACAAACAAGAGGGAAAGTCACTATAAGTAGTCAGATAGGGGAGTCAACAAGATGATGGGAAGAGTTGCTAAGAGGAATAGAGGAAGTTGCTAGGGGCTTACTGGGGGGGGGGGAGAGATTTGAACTAGTCACTAGCTGTAAATGCTAACATTGCTAAGACAAAGAGACAAGGCTGACACTTGCATATGGTGTATACTAATATCAAAAGCTAGGTTGCCAAGGCTTGTCACTAAGCCATTAATAATGATGAAGAAGAGAGATGAGGGCAAAGTCTGAAGTCTGAGAGTCAGGAGACTTCAAAGCTGTACTGTGGGGGGTATGAATTCTCTGTTTTGGCTAGGTATGTACAAGGAGTATTTATACAATTTGTAAGTGTAGTAATCAGGAATAAAAGTAGTTGCTGCCAGCAATGGCATCTGTCAATGTGTGCATGCTAGGTGCCAATATGGTTTCCAAGGATATGTATGTGATGTCAAAAATGCATAATATCTATCAAATATATAGGAAATCATACCACATGTCAAAGTCTGAAGTGTAGATGCCATTGAGGTATGTTAGTTAAGTGAGACAAGAAAAATGGAAATTAAGGTCATGTATTTTTGAATGTCTGATGTTCAAAAGGCAGAAAGTCCCTTTGTCACTCTGTAATGATGCTAGCAACTGTCAATAAGAAAGGTCTTGACTAGGTGGTTCTAGGTCTTGGGCCTAAGCTTTCATGTGATGGGGCTGTGTTGGAGTCAGATGCTGCATTAGATAAGATAACCTATAATGGTGGTAATGGTGCTCAGTGACAATTAGGTCTTATCATCAACTGGAGTTAATCCTAAGCTTTGGATAATGCTCAAAAGGGAAGTTGTAAGGGCAACCTCTAGGAGTGACAGCTAAGTCATGCAGCTAGCAGAGGGGAATCTGAAGTATATTAGAAACAGTAATTGACAATATAACAGTAACTAATTACCTAGCAGAGGGGAATCTGAAGAGAACAAGTCTAAGGATCCCCACTGCTTGGTGCAGCACATTAGCAGGTGGTAGTGGCACAGGAACAACTGTATAGGCATCTGGAGTTAACTAAAAGTGCTCAACAAGGGTCACAGCAAGTTTCAGGGGTTTTCCAAAAAGGCAAACAACCTCCAGAAATCTCCAGAGATCTGGAGAATGTCCTGGAGTTGTCAATCAAGCTTTGGGGAGTGGGAATGAGTCAAGGAGAGTTGGCTTATATTAGGCACAGAGGTCTGAAATGGAAGTCCCCTGACATCACCTCCCCTCTAGCATGTGGTGTCTTGACATGCAGGGTAGAAGAAGTTCTGGATTGCCTGGTCTGCTGGTGAGATGGGATTGATCTCCCAAATGGCTTGGAGTGCATCTGGGTGCCTCCAATGGAATTCCCTAACCAGTCCAGATGCATGCACATTCTCCCAGGATTCCTAGGAGATGTTCCTCAATTTTGTAGCCCCTCCACTTCACCTTGTACTGTAGCTGCCACTGAAATAGGTGACTATCCAAGATCTCCTCCACCTTGTACTCCTTGCTGTCATTGACCACCACTGGAGGTAGTGGGGATGCTGGGCATTGCCCCAGGATAGGGTCTGCTGGGGCCAGTGTTAGTTTAACTACATTGAATACCAGGTGAAGCTGGTGCATTCTGACAGGGAGCTGGAGTTGATAAGCTAAGGGTCCTACCTATCATTCCACTGTGAAGGGCCCCAATAGTCAGTGCAAGAGCTTTTTCAATGGTTGGGTAGTCATAATATCAGAGGTGTCTAAGTAAACTTGATCTCTAGGCTGATATTTGGGTGCTGGGGTCCTTTCATGGTCATAGTATTGTGCCATGTCATCCTTTGCTTTTGCCAGAGCTGCCTGGGCTTCCTCCTGTGCAATCTTCATCCAGTCCACAGACTCATTCATGGCTTCATTCTCCAAAGATTGGGCCCAGAGTTCAAATCCCATACATGGGTGATGTCTGGTGTCTAAGAAGGGTGAGACTTAAGTGGCTGCATGAACATGGTTATTGTACTGGAACTTGGCATTGGGGAGGAGTTCATCCCAGTCATCCTGGTGCTCATTGCAGAAGAGTGAGAGGTATTGCTCAAGATCCTGGTTCACACATTCAGTCTGGCTGTTGGACTGCAGGTGGTAGGTGGTGGAGGTGTGAAGCTTCATGTTAAGTAGATGCTAGAGCTCCCAGGTGAATTCTGCCACAAATTGTGGACCCCAGTTGGACACATAGGCATTGGAGAGGCCATGGAGCTTCCAGACATCCTTCTGGTACAGGTTTGTGACACCCATGGCAGAGCAAGTGGTGTGAGTGGGGAGGAAGTAGGCTTGCTTGTCACAGAGGTCCACTACTACCATGATGGCATCATAACTGTGGGCATTGGGAAGCTCTATAATGAAATTCATGGTAGGAGGTGGAGCTGTCCAGAGGGGAGGCAACACTGGGGCTTGGTCTGGAGGCAGAGATTGCAAGTACTAGTGTAGGACCCAATATATTGGGACATCTGGGGCCACCAGTAGTTTTAGCACACTAGCTCCAATGTTCTCCACTGGCCAGAGTGTCCTGCAATTTGGGAGTTGTGATGCTGCTCTACAATTCTCTGGCAGAACTCCAGGTTATTGAGCACATAAATGCAGTCCCAGAAGGTCAGGAGCTCATTGCAGAGGGCCCATTTGTCCACACAGACAGACTTGGTGCCAGTGGTATGTCCAGACTTGAGCACCCAGGCTGCCTGAGCAATGAGTTCCTCCTGCAGACCCTCCTGGTTTCCATGCCAGATGTCCCAGAGGATCTCCACCTCTGCTCCCTCAATGGCTAGGCCTTCCATGGCTCAGATGGCAAACAACTTGGGTCAGAGAAGCACAATGTTACTGTTATCCTCTCCCCCAGTGCTATGGTCTGCCCTCCAGGACAGGGCATCTGGCTTTCCCATACTCTGGCCTGAACTTGTGGTGCAGCAAAAAGTCAAAGTTGGCAAGGTAGAGAGACCACCAGGCCTGCTGGCAATTGAGCTTCTTGGCCATCTGGAAGTACTTGAGGTTCTTGTGGTCTGTCCACACTTTGAACTTGCACTGCACACCTTCCAGGAAATGCTGCCACTCCTTGAAGGACTATATGATGGCCAACATCTCCTTGTCATGGATTTTGTAGTTGTACTCTACCACATTCATGCTCTTGGAGTAGAAGGCCACCAGATGCCATTTCCTGTCCTCCTGGGACCATTGTGACAGAACACCTCCAGTGGCAAAGTTGGAGCTGTTGGCTTCCACCTGGAAAGGAGAGTCATTGTCTGGGAAGAGGAGGATGGGTCTGGAGGTGATGGCATGCTTGAGATTGTCAAATGCCATCTGCTCCAGGGGGCCCCAGCTCCAGGCAGCATCCTTTACAGTGAGGTCAAACAGCAGTTGGGCATGGTGAGAGAAATCCTGCATAAACCTCTGGTAGAAGTTAGTGAAGCCTAGAAAGGCCTGCACTTCCTTCTTGTCCTTGGGCTCTGGCCACTCTGCAACACCTGCCACCTTTACCAGGTCCATCTCTGCAGCTCTGTGTGAGATGATCAGCCCAAGATACTTAATCTGGGTCTGCTTGAACTCACACTTCTCCAGTTTGAGATAGAGCTGGTCAAGGCAGAGGCATTCCAAGATGATGCATGTGACCTGGCAGTGCTCCTCCAGCATTTTGGTGTAGATGAGGATGTCCTTAAGGTATATGCACACTATGCCTTTGGCAATGAAATCCTGGAAGATGTTGTTCATCATTGTCTGGAAGGTGGTGGGGCTGTTGGTGAGTCCAAAGAACATGATGAGGGGTTCAAACAATCCCTGGTTGGTCTGGAAGGTGGCCTTCCACTTGTCTCCCTCCTGGATGCATATGTCATTGTAGCCCCATTGGACATCCAATTTAGTGAAGTACTGTGCACCCCAGAGGTTATTGATGAGCTTGGAGATGAGGGGGAGGGGGTAGCAGTTCTTCATGGTCATGGCATTAAGAACCTGGTAGTCCTGGACAAGTCAGAGAGAGCTGTCCTTCTTTTGGATGAAGAAGACTGGAGAAGCCATTGGGGATTTGGAGGGGCAGATGCAACTGGAGGCTAGATTCTCCTGCAGAAAGGTATCAAGCTCATCCTGCTCCTTCAATGCTAGGGGGTAGACCATACAGCTGGCTGGCTTGGAGTCTGGCATTAATTCAATGGGATGGTCCCACTGCTTGTGCTCCAGAAGTGAGTCAAAGGAAGCCTTGGAGAACACATCCTCAAATGCATGGAGATATGGAGGCACAATGTCCCAGAATTCCTGAGGTGTGGAATTTGCAGTGAAGGCCTAGGCCAGTTGCTGAGAGGTGGTCTGGCTGGCCTGGATCTCTGTGATAGAGGGCAGGGAGCATAGGGTGGTGGTATATATCCAGTCTCCAACTTCCACTACCTTGTCCAGGAACTCCAGGTCATGCAAGCCATGGAACTCCCCTCCTAGATTCTCCTCTGGGGTCCCTTTGCTACTCCAGTTGTCCTTGCAGAGGGCCTCCATGGTGGAATGCCAGGGGCAGAGGATCCAGAAGGTCTAGATCTATGAAGGGCAGATGGCCAGCATGGCAAGCCTGAATGGCCACATGCTCTTGAACCTCAGCCCAGTGCTGTTCCTTGACCTCAGTAGTGCAGGTGGCACACCTCCAGGGGCATTGGCTCATGGTTACCTTGCTCTGGGCCCAATCTACTTTGGGGTTGTGCTCCTGGAGCCAGGTGAAACCAAGAATTGTATCCTGCTTGCCTAGGCTGGTGATAGCAAAGACTGCATGCTCAGTGTAGTTCTGGTAGTGGAAGACAAGATCTACCATGAAGTTGATGGCACCTGCTTTGTTGGGTGTTCTATCAATATTGAACACCAGAATGGGTTTGCAAAGTGATTGCACAGTCAGGCAGTGGTGTTTTATGGACTATGAATCCAGGAACAGCCCTGTTGCTCCACTATCCAGGAGGGCAATGACTCCACAGGTTTGCTGAGTGTCTGTGGTCTCAATCTCTATGTCAAGGTGCAAGGAGTTCACAGAGGGGTTTTGCAGCTACTATATACCACTGGGACAGTTGGCATTCCTAGGTGGGGTGGCATGAATGGAGCCTAGCCAGTGTTGGGGAGCTCAGCTTGGGGTTTAGAGTGGGTGTTTGTATGCCTGGAGGGGAGTACTGAGGTTCTTTTGTCTTAAGGTCATTGATATTGAGAGAGGCAATTTCATTTTCTATTGACAGACAAGCAAACTGTGCCCCACACCTCCACCCCACCCCCAGACTTTGCCCAAACCAGTACCACAAGTCCTGGAGCACACTCCTCTTCTCCTCTAACCCCCACAACCCTCCCCTATCTTTGGTACCCAGTCCAGCAAAACCTGACACTTCTCTGGAGATCTCCTAATGCTTCCCTGGCATATCCCATGATCCCCCTGATCCTCCCTTAGTACTTGGGTAACTCCAAACCCCTCCACCTCCTCTGGTGTGCATCATGGTTACATATCAACACACTCCCAACACCTGGCCAGCCAGTCTTGGGATGCCCTGAACCATCATACCTGAGACCCACTCCATGCAGTCCAGCCTTGGACCCATGGTCCTGGACAAGCTCCCTCATAGATATTTAAATTGTAAAGTAGGACTAGTAATAGTAGTCTTGATATTACCTACATTCTCATGTTTGCTATGTCTCTTGTATCTCCATCTCATTGTTTTGTATTGTATTGTCAAATCTTATCATTCCTGATTTCATCTGTCTTGATCTTATCTGTCTCAATCTTATCAGTTTCCATTTCTGTCTCCATCTCTTGTCTATTTTCTAAGTCTTGTCTTGTCTCATTTCCCTCAGCTTCTCACCTTGTCTCAACTTCCCCAATTAACCCCACCCCTATCTCCATCCTCCCATTAAAGTCCCTCTCACCCTGAAACCTTTAAAACCTCTCTGTACTCCTAACTTGGACTCACCTGAGTTGACCCCTAGCTCTTGTTATTTAACTTTGGAGCTCCATATTAGACTTGTTCCCTACTCATTCATCACTCCTGCTCCTCCATATAGCCTACCAGAGTATCCTGGACTTCCCTGGACTACTATTATCACCTTTGTCTACTTTGTTTCACTCTTCCAGAGCTCACTGGAGCTTGAGATTGTGAGTATAGATGTCATGTCTGCCTAGTAAGGAACTTGCCCAGTGCAGCTGAGCCTCCAGATAAGCAGAACCTGACATAATATCAAGACTCTCCCCTTACCCTGTTCTCAATGTCTAGCTACAATCCTGCATACTCACTTGCCAGCTATCTAACCAACTATTATGGTAGGCGGGTATCCAACCCCTATTACTCTCCCCTTGATTCAATGCCCAACCACTATGTTACAGCCACTCCATGGTACTGGGCCCCAGAATCAAACCCAACCCCCTATGGCCTGTCTATCAGTCAGGCCCACTCCTAGACTGGCATTGCCCCTCATTGTACCCCATTGAAGGGACCTACCCCTGCCTGCAGCCTGACACCCCCTTGGCCCCTTGGGCACCCACAGCCCCAGTACCCTTGTACTATGCTTACTCTGTTCCTGCTGTAGCCCTGGTTCCCCCAGAACAATTTGATAGTTACTTTCCCCCTCAGCCTCAACCCTCTGCTGCTCCCCCCATCCAAGCCCCATCCTCTTCTAGGCAGCAATGGGTCAAAGCCTATGTCCAACAACATGATGAGGTCCTCTGCTCTCTCCACCTAGCTCCCACCAAATTTGCTAAATGAGCAAGAGCCCTCCTCATCAACCTGGGACACCAAAAGATCTCTAGGACACTGGAGACATGGGTGGATTGCCTCCTAGACTTCTACAAGCACTACCAGCAAGGCATCCTCCCCAAGAATGTCAGGAGTACCCTGGGGATATGCTGGCCTCTGGGAAGAACTCCATGCCCTGGTTGACAAGATCCATAGCAGCCCAAACCCCCACCATTTTGAAGACCCCTTGGACCCCACCTGCTCTTTCCATGTGCAATGAGAAGAACCCACTAGGGCCCAAGCCAAAGCCCCAACCCCCATTCCTCACTAGCAGGAGGAGCTCAATGCCACATCCAACATCCTGAGGTCTTTCAACCCTGCCAGAGGGTTATTTGACCAGCCTGCCACTCATACCCTGGCCCTCTCCACTCACTCCCAGGTCAACTCCATTTGCAGTGCCTTCCACATCTGGAATCAGCCCACCAAGCCTGAATGTCCCATCCAGAAACCCCCTAAACCCCTTTCCCCCAATGACAACCTTGCTTCCACCCACACTTTCTCTTACATCAACAAGCTGGAGACTCCTGGTGGGGAACCTGCCCCTCAAAAAGGAGCTCCTGAGGGACCAACCCCCCCACATTGACCTCTGCCCCTCCTGGGGATATGCCCCACCCCTCTGCAACAACCCCCTGCTCCCCCTCTGACAGCCTCTCAGCCCTGGAGCCTCCAGGGCAGCTCTTCCCCTTGCACTGCCCCAACCCTCATTCATTCCCCTACCTAACTGCCTTGCCAACACCAACAACTTTGGGCCACCAACCCCCAGAGGACCCCCTCCTCCTCACTGGGCCCCAGCATCTCTCCCAGGCAATGCTAGCCCAAACTCCAGCAGCAGGCCTCTCAACAGTGGACCTCTGGGTGGTAGGGGCCTGGCCATGGACAACTTTCTCCCTCAGCATGGAGGCAAAAAACAACTACTATTATTACTATAATGCTGGACCCCTGCCCTGAACCCAAAATGCCCAGGATGACACATGTGATGCACTGGCCTGGGAAGAGAAGCTCAACATTCAGAAACTGGAACCCTTCAATGGCCAAGACCCTCAGAAATGGCAGACCTTCTTAACACAATGTCTTACAATGTTCCAAGCTAAGCCCATCACTTTCCAGCTCAAGAGCTCACAAGTGGTCTTCACTGCCTCCTACCTGCAGGGCATTACCTTTGACTATTACACAGTGCTGCTTTGGTTTGACCCCAACAATCCAGTACTCTCCAATTGGCCTGCCTTCACACAGGAATTCTCCAGTAAGTTCAGAGTATTTGACACTGTAGCAGAGGTGGAAGAAAACCTCTACAACCTCCAGATGCACAATAACAAAAGATTCATGACCTTTATCATCTGATTCAAACAGGAGGCCTAAAAAACTGGTTGGAATTATAATGCACTCCAATTCACCCTTTGCTGCACCCTCCTGCAATGGATTAAGGATGTCCTCCACCTGACACCCAAGCAGCCCATGTACAATGGATATAAGGCACTTGTCACCCAGATCAATCAGCACTATTGGGAAGACTGGAGTGAAAACCAAGGCCCACAGAGCCACTGGAATCCCTCCAGCAACCCTGGCTGGCAGCTTGGAGTAACCAACAACCCTCAAATGATTGCCCCCACAATGCCTGCTATACCCACACTCCACTTCTCCCCCAGAAGAGGCCCAGCTAACACCACTCAACCCCACAGACCTCAACCCTCTGCTCAGCTTAACGCCACCAATCTCTACAATGCCCCAGACTCTCTGGACCCCAGATCTGATGACTCCCTGGACACAGATGATCACCTGGACTGCATGGATGATCAAGAGGCCCTGTGCACCAACTGGATCAAGGCCTGGCCCTGGATTGACATCCTAGCAGAGATCCAGGCATGTCAACAGAAGGAAGGGGCATGTATTCTGTGTGGTGAGCAGGGTCATTTCATCAATGATTGCTTTAAATGCCAGGTTATGGGACATGCTGTCTGGACCATTGACAGGGAAGACTGTGACTATCAATTTACAGAAAATGATCCAACAGTTTAGGTCCCAAAAGCAGCACTGGAGCCACTGAAACCCCCACACTGCCTAAGGATGACCCAGGAGAGGAGGAAGAAGTGCCCCTGCCCCAAACTCCTGCAGGCACACCCCAACAGCTTCCCCCCAACATTCCCTGCAACCGGTACAAGGGCCCCAACTATTCTACTCAACCCCCAACAACCCTGGACCCCAGCACTGCACCTCCAATGCCTGACACCATCAATCTGGAAGCCCTCAACGTCAAAATCATTGGCACCATTTCTTTTGCACAAATTTTGCAGGACAGTATCCCTGCTTTCCAACTCCAGGTCATCCCAACACTTCTGGAAGAGCATATCTGCACCAGCACCACCTCATCTAAAACTCTGAAGACAGAGGAACAAATATTATGCAAAGTAGTTCCTCTAGAGTATCATGAATTTGCTGATGTGTTCTCTGAAGGAAGCATGAAGGAACTTCCCCCACACCGATCCTATAACCACACAATCAACCTCAAAAGATGGCACCTCCCCCCCCTTTGGCAAGATCTACAACATGTCAGAAGTCAAACTCCAGGCTCTCAAGGACTACCTTGATAACATGCTTGGGAAGGGCTTTATCCAACTCCTGATCTCTGCCACCAGAGCCCTTTGCCAAGAAGAAGGATGGCTCCCTCCATCTTTGTGTGGATTACTGGGGACTTAACAAAGTCACCAAAAAGAACCGGTATCCCCTTCCCCTGATTGGTGACCTTGTTGACCAATCTTGTGATGCCCTTCAGTATGATGAACTCCCCTGCTACCTTCCAGTACTTCATGAACAATATCTTCCATGACATGAACAATGTCTTTGTTATCATATATCTGGACAACATCCTCATCTATGCAAACTCCCTGGAAGAACACCAGGGTGATGTCTGACACATCCTGGAATGACTCCAGGAGTACCACCTCCATGCCAAGCCCAAGAAGTGTTCCTTCCACACCACCAAGGTCAAGTACCTAGGAGTTATTGTCACTCCAGATGGCATACAAATGGACCTGGTGAAGGTCAAGGCCATCCTCAACTAGCCCCCACCACAGAACATTAAAGAGGTACAGTCCTTCTTGGGTTTTGCTAATTTCTACTGCTGGTTCATCAATAACTGCTCCAGCATTACAAAACCTCTCAACCAACTCACCTGGAAGAACACCCCCTGGAACTGGGACAGTAAGTGTCAGAGTGTGTTTGCTCTCCTGAAGAAGGCCTTCACCTCCACCCCAATCCTCTGCCACTTTGACCCCACCCTCCCTATCATCCTTGAATGCAACACCTCTGGCTATGCCATTGCCAGAATACTCTCACAGATGGGTTCTGACAGCAAGGACCTCTGCCCCATCACCTTCTACACCCACTTGATGATCCCTGCAGAGCTTAACTATGACATCTACAACAAAGAGTTCCTTGCAATCATTGAAGCCTTCTACCTCAAAGGAACCCTGCACCACATACAAGTCTACTTGGACCACAACAATTTACAGTACTTCATGACCACCAACAACTCAGTCAATGACAAGCCCACTAGTCCAAAATTCTGTCTGAGTATGACTTCACCATCCACTATTGCCTGGGATGACTTGGAGCAAAACCTGATGCCCTCACTCAAAGACCAGACATCTACCCAAAGAAGTTGTTTGAGGCTGAATGGAATGCTTTCAACCACCATGTGGTATTCTTCCCTGAACATCTTCATGCTGTACTAATTATAAATGAAGAAGGGATTCTCCACCAAATCCAAAATGCCCCCCTGGATGCCTACTTCACCCAGCACAACCCTTGGAATAGCTCCACTGACACCCCACACCCTGACCCCACCTTTATGTCAGGTTCCACTGACCCAGGGGCTCAGCTACACTGGGCAAGTCCCTTACTAGGCAGACACAATGTCTACACCTATGATCCCTAACTCCAGTAAGCTCTGGAAGAGTGAAACAGGGCAGGGAGAGGAGATAGCAGAGGTCCAGAGAGGTCCAGGGTGTTCCTGTGGATTCTATAGGAAGCAGAGTGATTGGACAAATGGGAGGCATGTGCGGTGCAGAGCTCTGGAGTATTGATAACAAACTCAGCAAGTCTGGGTTATGGGTACAGGAGGTTCCAGAAGTCAAGGTGAGGTGAGAGGTGGGAATGGGATGAGATGAGACTTTAGGAAACAGACAAGAGATGAAAAAAGGGAACTGATAAGATTGAGACTGATAAGACAGAGATGGATGCAATTGAGAGAGAAATCAGATTCAATGAGACAATATGGAATAGAGAGATAGATACACAAGAGACATAACAAACATGAGAATGTAGGTAATATCAAGACTATCTAGCTACTACAATGCCATGGCTTAAGTACTTGTGGGAGGGACTCCTCTGGGATTGCAGGTCTGAGGTTGGGTCATGTGGGCAGGTCTTGGGTATGGTTGTTCAGAGCATCCTGAGACTGGCTAGTTGGTGGTGGTTTTGTATTGATACATAATCATGATGCATGCTGGGGCAGGTAGACTTACCCAGAGTCTGAGGGGATCTTGAGGAAATCACAGGGACTGCTGGAGAAGCATTGGGGTTTTCCAGAGAAGCCTTGGGAGTTGCTGGAGCAGGTGCCAGGGGGGTGGAAAGGCATTGTGGATGTTGGAGGTGAGGGGGAGTATGTTTTGGTCTTGCTGGAGTGGTTCAGGGAGGTCCAGGGTCTGGTGGGGGTTCAGAGACAGGTTGTGACATCACCCTCCCTTCAGCATCAAGACCCTTTGAGGCATGGAAGTATTTCCAGTGTTCTGTGGTGGTGTGGGAATCAAAGTCAAAGTGCAGTATCTTCTTCAACTAAAAGCTCTCTGAAAAGAAATAAAAGAGGCTCTGACATGTCCAGCATATCATAGTTATTTTCTTTATGTCTCCCTCCACTACCTCTACCCCTTCTGCTTCTTCATCTCTGACCCCACCCCTCCAACAAAAATGCCATCAATGTCTGGACAGCCTACAAGGAGCATCAGGCAGAGTATGACCAGAGACAGGATCATTGTCAGGTGAACACAATGTATTGCCACCATAAGTGTTCTGACCCAGATATAGATTCCACTGACCTTCCCTCATAGAGCTGTCCCTTGCCATGGCCAGGTCTTCCATGGGCCCTTCTCTTCCAGGGGGTCTGGGGCCCTCTCCTGGGTCAGCTCCTGGTTTGTTGGGGCATCCTCCAAAGTCAGTGCTGGGGCTGGGGGAGGTGCAGGTGGTGCCAGAGGCCTGGAG
>JAGGAV010000420.1:0-13592 GCA_017657295.1 Termitomyces sp. DKA64
AACAGGTGGTGTGGGTAGGGATGAAGTGGGCTTGTTTACCATGAAGGTCCACTATGACTATTACAGCATCATACCCATGAGCATCTGGGAGCTCCACAATGAAGTCCACTGAAGCAACACTCCAACAGGCAGCTGGAATGGGGAGAGGGTGGAGCTGACCCATGGGTGACTGGCAGCAAGGCTTGGTGTGAAGACAGAGGTCACAGGTGCTGGTGTAGGTGCCTACATATTGGGACATCTGAGGCCACCAGTAGTTCCAGGACACCAGTTCTAATGTTTTCCATCTACCAGGATGTCTAGCTACACAAGAGTCATGATGTTGCTCCACAATGCAGCAATGGAGTTCTGGGATGTTAGGAACATAGATGCATCCTCTGAAGGTCAGAAGCCCATCCTGGAGAGCCCACTTGTTTGCATGTACTGACTTAACCCCACTGGCTTGTCATGCTTGAAGGGCCTGAGCAGCCTGTGCCACCACATCCTCTTGCACACCCTCTTGATTCCCTTGCTGAATGTTCTTGAGGATGTTTGCCTCATCCCTTTGGGCCATAATTCCTTCTAGAGCATGAATGGCAAAGAGCTCAGGCTTGAGGAGGATGATGTTGTCATTATCACCTGCCCCAGTGCCATGGTCTGCTCACCTAGATAATGCATTTGGCTTACCTGTAAGGGTGACCTCTGAGAGCAATGGCTAAATCATGCAGCTAGCAGAGGGAAATCCAAATTATATTCAACAATACACATAGTAACCAATCACCTAGCAGAGGGGATTCCAAAGAGAACAAGTCTAAGGATCTGCTCTGCTTAGTGTGGCACATCAGGAGGTGGCAGAGGCATGGGAACAACTGTGTAGGTAACCAGAGTTAGCTGAAATATGCAATGATGGATTATAAAAAGTTCTGGGGGTCTCCATAGATCTCTGGGGATGCATAGAGCACCCTAGAGTCATCAAACAAGCCTTGGGGGAGGGGAAATGGGCAAGAAGAGTCAGTGTTTGACAGGGGCAGAGGTTGGAAAGGGTAGTCCCCTGACATCACCCCCCCTTTAGCATGCAGTGTCTCAACACACAGGGTAGAAGAAGTTCTGGATTGCTTGGTCTGCTGGGGGGAGGGGATATATTCCTCTGACAGCTTGTGGCATGTCTGGATGTTGTTGGTGGAACTCCCTGACCAGTTCAGGCACATGCATGTTCTCCTGGGGTTCCCAAGAAATGTCCTTGATTCCATAGCCCTTCCACTTCACCTTGTACTGTAGTTCCTGCCAGAATAGATGGCTGTTTGGGATCTCTTCCACCTCATACTCCTCACTGTTGTTGACCACCCCACTGGAGGAGGCAGATGTGTTGGGTGTCATCCCAGGATAGGGGTCTGCTGGGGCTAGAGTCAGTTTTGGTGCATTCCTGTGGGGAGCTGGAGTCAATAAGCCAGGGGCCCTACCTGCCATCCTACTGTGAAGGGTCCTAATTGTCAGTGTGAAAGCTTCTTTGATGGCTGGGTGGTCATAATATTGGAGGTATCCAGGTAGACTCAATCTCCAGGCTTGCACTGGGGTGCTGGAGTCCTTCCACAGTTATAGTACTGTGCCATGTCATCCTTTGCCTTTACCAGTGCTGCCTGGGCTTCCTCCTGTGCAATCTTCATCTAGTCCACAAACTCATTCACAGCCTCATTCTCCAAAGATTGGGCCCAGGGTTTGAAGCCCATGTGCAGGTGACATCTGGTGTCCAGGAAGAAGGGTGAATACTGGGTGGCCATGTGAATGTGGTTGTTGTACTGAAACTTGGCATCAGGGAGGAGCTTGTCCCAGTCATCCTGGTGCTTGTTGCAGAAGAGGTGGAGGTATTGTTCAAGCTCCTGGTTCATGTGCTCAGTCTGGCCATTGGACTGCAGGTGGTAGGCAGTGGAGGTGTGCAGCTTCATGCTGAGTAGTTAGTAGAGCTCCCAAGTGAAGTCCACCACAAATTGTGGGCCCTGGTCAGATACATAGGCATTAGAGAGGCCATGCAACGTCCAGATGCTCTTCTGATATAGGTTGGCAGTGCCCATGGTGGAGCAGGTGGTGTGGGTAGGAATAAAATGTGCTCATTTGCCACAGGGGTCCACCACTACCATGATGGCATCATAACTGTGAGCATCAGGGAGCTCTACAATGAAATCTACCAAGGCAATGCTCCATCACTCCATGGAGATAGGCAGGGAGTGCAGCTGGCCAGAGGGAAGGCGGCATTGGGGCTTGGTCTGGAGGCAGAGATTGCATGTACAAGTGTAGGATCCAATATACTGGGATATCTGGAGCCACCAGTAGCTCTGGGACACCAGCTCTAGCATTTTCCACCAGCCAGAGTGTCCTGCAATCTGGGAGTCATAGTGTTGCTCTACAATCCTCTGGTGGAGCTCTGGGTCATTGGGCACATAGATATGATCCCAGAAGGTCAGGAGTCCATTCCAGAGGGCCCATTCATCTGCATGGACTGACTTGACACCAGTGGTGCATCCAAACTTGAGTGGCCTGGCCACCTGAGCAACAAGTTCCTCCTGCAGACCATTCTGATTGCCCTGCCAGATGTCCTGGAGGATCTCCACCTCTGCCCCCTTGGTGGGCTAGGCCCTTCATGGCTCAAATTGCAAACAGCTTGGGCCAGAGGAGCACAATGTTACTGTTGTCATCTCCCCCAGTGCCATGGTCTGCTCTTTGAGACAGGGTGTCCAGCTTCCCCATGCTCTGGCCTGGCTTGTGGTGCAGTGAGGAGTTGAAGTTGGCTAAATAGAGGGACTACTGGGCCTATCAGTGATTAAGCTTCTTGGCCATCCAGAAATACTCAAGGTTCTTGTGATCTGTCCAGACTTTGAACTTATGCCACATGCCCTCCAGGAAATGCTGCCATTCTTTGAAGGACTGGATGATGGCCAGCATCTCCTTGTCATAGATTTTGTAGTTGTGTTCAACAACAGAACAGCTCTGGTGGTGAAGTCAGAGCTGTCAGCTTCCACCCAGAAGGGGGAGTTGTCATCCAGAAAGAGGAGGACAGGTCCAGAGGTGACAGTGTGCTTCATCAAAAGCCATCTGCTCCAGGGACTGCCATCTCCAGGTGGCATCTTTAGTAGTGAAGTTGAACAGCAGTCAGGCATGATGGGAGAAATCCTGGATGAACCTCCAGTAGAAGTTGGTAAACCCTAAGAAGACCTGCACTTCCTTATTCTTGGGCTCTGGCCACTCTGCCACATCTGCCACCTTCACTGGATCCATCTCCACAACTCTGTGCAAGATGATAACCTGAGATACTTAATCTGGGTTTGCTCAAACTCACACTTTTCCAGTTTGAGGCAGAGTTGGTGAAGGTGGAAGCATTCTGTTGTAGCCCCACTGGACATCTAATTTGGTGAAGTACCATGCACTCCAGAGATGGTTGATGAACTCAGAGATGAGGGGGAGGGGATAGTGGTTCTTCACTGTCATGACATTGAGCACCCAGTAGTCCTGGACCAGTTGGAGGGAGCCATCCTTCTTCTTGATGAAGAAGACTGGAGAGGCCATTGGGGATTTGGAGGGGTGGATGCAACTGGAGGCTAAGTTCTCCTGTAGGAAGGCATCAAGTTTGTCCTGCTCCTTTGGTGCCAGTGGGTAGACCTTACAGCTTGAGGGCAGGGAGCATAGGGTGGTGGCATATATCTGATCTCCAGTCTCCACTGCTTTGTCCAGGGACTCCAGGTTGTGCAAGCTGCAAAACTGCCCTAATAGATCCTCTAGGGCCTTGCCACCACTCCAGTCATCCTTGTAGAGGGCCTTTTTACAAGGGAATGCCAAGGGTGGGGGGTCCAGAAGATCCAGGTCTGCAAAGGAGAGATGGCCTCCATGGCAAGCCCAAATAGCCATGCATTCTTGAACTGCAGCCCAACACTGCTCCCTGACCTCAGTGGCATAGGTGGCACACCTCTTGGGACATCAGCTCATGGTCACCTCACCCCAGGCCCAGTCTACCTTGGGGTTGTGCTCCCAAAGCCAGGTGAATCTAAGGATCATGTCCTGCTTACCCAGGCTGGTGATGGCAAACACAGCCTGCTCTGCATGGTTCCAGTAGTGGAAGATGAGGTTGACCACAGAGTTGATGGCCCTGGCCTTGTTGGGCATTCCATCGATATTGAACACCAGAATAGACTGGGACAGTGACTGCATGGTCAGGTGGTGGTGCTGGACAAACTATGAGTCTAGGAACAACTCCATGGTGCCACTATCCAGGAGGGCAGTGGCCCCATGGGCCTGCTGGGTGTCTGTGGTCTCAATTTCTATGTTGAGGTGCAGGGAATGTGCTGAGGGGTTTGCAGCTATCATGTACTGCCAGAGCAATCAGTGTTCCCATGTGGGGCAACCTGGATGAGGTCTGCCTGGCATTGGTGGGCCCAACTTGGAGTCTGAAGTTAGTGTTTGTATGTCTGGAAGGTAGTACTGAGGTTCTGTTGTCTTAGAGTTGTCAATACCAATGAAAGAAATTTCATTTTCTATTGACAGACACACAAACCAGTTAGTACTTGGTGATGGAGGCATACATCTCATCTGCTGCTTGGCTAAAAATCCTCCTCCAGACTTGAGAGAGGAGTGTAAGCACCACTTTCCTCTGGGGTCAACTCCAGTGCCAGCTCATCTGGCAAAGGGTCTCTGGCCACATCCTTCATGGCCAACAGCTGCAGAAGAAGCTCCTCCTGCTCCACCATGGAGAGGTAATGTAACTTGAGACTCAATGGGCAGTGCTGCATGAAATGCCTGTGTTTCTGGCATCTCCAGCACAGCAGCAGCATGGCACAGTGCTGTCAGATGGCATTGACATCCATTGGGATGCCTGGTGGTAAGGGTCATGGGGCAGAGCTGGCTGAAGCAGAGGCAGGTGCCAGGGGAGCAGGGGTGAGGTACTGAAAAGTGGAGATGGGGGCAGGGCAATGAGTTAGGTGCATGTGACATAGCTCCCATCAAATCTCCATGAGCTGCCACTGATTCTGGGCCACTCTGTACCAGGAGGAAATCTGCTCATCATCTGGGCAGCCCTCAGTGAGGTTGTCATTGCATTCCAGCAATGCAGGGTGCAAGCCATCCTGAAATGTGAGGCACAGTTGGAGGCTGTTGAGGTGGGCTGCTTGCTCAACTAGTGCTTGGAAGGAGTCAATATACTTGTCCAGCATCCACTTTCCTTGCCCATACTGTTCCTGGTTGCATAGCACTAAGGCAGCAGTTTTGGTGGGGTTGATCAGAAAGAACTCTGCCTAGAAGTCCTTTGTGAAGGCTGCCCAATCTCCCAAACTCCCAACACCTCCAGGGCATTGGAACACCTATAGCATGTAGGTGGAGGCACATCCTGTCTTCATGTTTAACAAGACCCAGGCTATTTTCAGCATATCAGAATTGAATGCATCCCTGCTGAGATGGATGTATGTGAGGCAGGATTGGAGGAAACACTCTCTGCTGGAACAGTTGCCATCATATGCATCTGGGAGTGTGGGATGGGGAATATGTGCTCAGGAGGCTACCAGAGCTGCCAGGAAGGCAATGGGAGCCACTGGGGGTGTTTCCACAGCTGGGAGTGATGCAGAGATAGGGGTCAGGCACTCTAGTAGTGCCTGGAGGGACTGAGAGATGAGTTTGGTGATTTAGTGGAGGGTGAAGAGTTCAGTTGTGTGATGTGTGAGGGAAGATTGGGTCAATTGCACCTGGTTCTCTAGGTGTAACAGGTGAGTCCAGGCCTTGTCCTGTGGGGCTGGGGCCTCTGAGGGAGTATCTGGATTGGCCAGCTGAGACATAGAATTCTGTGGGTGCTTAAGCCTGGTGGGGAAGTGACAGATACTGGCTCAGAGATTCCATGCAGGCTATGAGGGGCTTTCAGACCAGGATAAGAGACTTGTTCTGCTGTAAGGGCAACCTCCAGGAGTGATGGCTAAATCACACAGCTAGCAGAGGGAAATCCAAAGTATATTAGATATGTAATAGATAATACAAATAGTAGACTAATCACCTAGCAGAGAGGAATCCAAAGAGAACAAGTCTAAGGATCTCCTCTGCTTGGTGGGGCACATCAGGGGGCAGCAGAGGCATGGAAACAACTGTGTAGGTGACCAGAGTTAGCTGAAGTATGCAATGATGAATCATGGAAAGTTCCAGGGGTCTCCAGAGATCTCTGGAGACCTGTAGAACACCCTGGAGTCATCAAATAAGCCTTGGGGAAGTGGAAACAGGTAAGGAGAGTCAGTGTTGGACAGGGGTGGAGGCTGGAAAAGGGTAGTCCCCTGACAGAATGGGCCTTCTGTGAGAGACTTCTGACCTTCTGAGATTGTATTTATGTGCCCAATGACCCAGAGCTCTGCCAGAAGATTGTAGAGCAACACCACAACTCCTGGATTGGAGGACACCCTAGCAGGTGAAAAACATTGGAGCTAGTGTCCCAGAACTACTGGTGGTCCCAGATGTCCCAGTATACTGGGTCCTACACTAGTACATGTGATCTCTGTCTCTGGACCAAGCCCCAATGTCACCTCCCCTCTGGACAACTCTATCCCCTGCCTATCCTCATGGAGCAATGGAGCATTGCCTTGGTAGGTTTCATTGTAGAGCTCCCTAATGCCCAAATTATGATGCCATCTTGGTAGTGGTGGATCTCTGTGGCAGACAAGCACATTTCATTCCTACCCACACCACCTGCTCCACCATGGGCACTGCTAACCTATATCAGAAGAACATCTGGATGTTGCACAGCCTCTCCAATGCCTGTGTATCTGACTAGGGTCCACAATTTGTGGCAGACTTCACCCAGGAGCTCTACTGGCTACTCCACATGAAGCTCCACACCTCCACCACCTACTACCTGCAGTTCAATGGCCAGACTGAACATGTGAACCAGGAGCTTGAACAATACCTCTGCCTCTTTTGCAACAAGTGCCAGGACAACTGGGACAAGCTCCTCCCCAATGCTGAGTTTTAGTACAACAACCATGTTCATGCAGCCACCCAAGTTTTGCCCTTCTTCCTGGATACCAGACATCACCCATGCATGGGCTTTGAACCCCAGGCCCAACCTTCAGAGAATGAAGCTGTGAATGAGTTTGTGGACCAGATGAAGATTGCACAGGAGGAAGCCCAGGCAGCACTGGCAAAGGCAAAGGACAACATGGCACAATATTACAACTGCAGAAGGACCCCAGCACTCAAGTACAAGCCCAGAGATTGAGTTTACCTGGACACCTCCAATATTACAACCACCTGACCATTGCAAAAGCTCTTGCACTGCCAATTAGGACCCTTCACAGTAGAATGGCAGGTAGGGCCCCTAGCCTATTGACTCTGGCTCCCTGCAGGAATGCACCAGCTCCATCCAGTCTTCAACATGGTCAAACTGACTCTGGCCCCAGCAGACCCTATCTTGGGGCAATGCCCAGCAGCCCCACCACCTCCAGTGGTGATCAATGACAGCAAGGAGTATGAGGTGGAGGAGATCCTGGATAGCCATTTATTCCAATGGTGACTACAATACAAGGTGAGGTGGAAGGGCTATGGAAACAAAGACATCTCCTGGGAACCCCAGGAGAATGTGCACACACCTGGACTGGTCAGGGAGTTCCATCAATGACACCCAGAGGCACCCTAAGCCATTCAAGGAATCTATCCCCTCTTGCCAGCAGACCAGGTGATCTGGAATTTCTTCTACCCCATGTGTTGAGATGCTGCATGCTAGAGGAGGGGTGATGTCAGGGGACTACCCTTTCTGACCTCCACCCCTGACCAACACTGACTCCCTGTGACCATTTCCACTCCCCCAGGGCTCATTCAATGTTTCCCAGGCATTCTACAGGTCCCCAGAGATCTCTGGAGACCCCTGGAACTTTCTGTGATCCCTCATCAAGTACTTTGGCTAGCTCTGGTTACCTACACAGTTGTTCCCATGCCTCTGCTGCCCATTGATGCACTGCACCAAGCAGCAGGGATCCTTAGACTTGTTCTCTTCAGATTCCCCTCTGCTAAGTGATTAGGTTACCATTTGTATCATTGATTACAGTTCTAATATACTTTGGATTCCCCTCTGCTAGCTGTATGACTTAGCCATTGCTCCCAGAGGTCACCCTTACAGTCATGCAGGCCTTGTTTGACCTCTATCAGCCAGACTTGGTCAAATCCTCACTCACCTTACACTTCATTACTATGCATCATGCATGTATTTTGCTGGCTCCTTCATGGCAATCCTGTCCAATATGCAATGTTGCAGCAGTTCCCATCTTGTATCATCTAGGCTTCAGCATACCTTGAGCTTGACTTTTCCTTGTCCATCTATGTCCATGAATGCATTGACGAACCATTCCTGATTGTCAGGTACTATATCCTTATGAATCATTTTGTCACTTCAAATCCCTGAAATCATTGATGGCATGTATCTGCTATTAAGTCTGAAAGGTGTATATTGCATTGTTTCTGATATGCTCACATTAAAGATTGCAATGGACAAAATGGAGTTTTTCGAAGTTCTCACGGGTACTTGATTTAGAGGCCTGACGGAAGCTTTCCGGCGGAGTCGAAATCAAGGAGGAGGGAAATTTGTACGAAGGATTTCATAGCATTGCGGGACACGAACGATCAAGTAAAGAATCAATCAGTGCCCTAATAAATATACGGAACTATACGATAGCGCGTCTTTTTCTGCCATTTCCTCCACGCCCCACCAAACTCCTTCTCCACCAACTCATCCTCCCACTTGGCCCTATACGACATCCATACAACTATCGCTAACGTATACGCATATTCCCACCATAGAAATGCCTTGGCCATACCCGGAGACCATGGTCGGATACAATCTGTGAAGACTGTCCCACCAGACGAATGAACGATATCAGCCCCGAGCCTCACAGCCCACAAACCAAGGTAAGATGGGTGCCGGACGAAGGAGTATGGTCCAGTAGTACAGAGCCTGTGGTCCACCTTAAGACTGATCTCCCAGGTGAAGAATTTCCCCAGGGCACGTTGAGATTGAAAGCGGAAGATACCTCCGTATAACAGAATGAAATAGCCAAATAGGCATCCAGGCGAGAGGCACGACGATGCGTGGAGAACGGGTGGAGTGCAAATTAGATCAAGGGGTTTGAAAGAATGTGAGCCTGAATTAGAGAGTAAAACCCGTATTGCTGTTAATGACATGAGAGAGATGTGAATCACTCTTTCTTCGTGTCAGTGGTTATTGGCTTTTACAAGAGCTCTCACTTACGCATAGAAAATTGAATATATCCTAATCCATGGTATCTGTCTCTTCGTCTCTGTCGTGGTAGCGGACGGTGTAGGAGGGGTAGAGACTACCCAGAAAATGTAACTCGAGACAAAGATGAGACCTGCTGACAGGATGTTTCGACTGTCCTGAGTCAACATAGATGGACTGACTATCCAAACGACGAGCTCAGATGGATGTGGCGATATTGTGGAGAACCTGTAATGCACGCACGCAGTTATATGTCTGATTTACATGCCGAGGATCCCCAATCGACCTAGTGCCTCGTCGGTAAGATTTCAATAGTAAGGAGACCATAGGACGTAGTTTAAACAAAAAAAAAGAACGGTCGATAGATGGTTGCGCATTCTCCATGTGGAAAAAGTATAAGTGTAAGTCCAAGTTGAAGAGTCCCGCTGATGATTATCAGCCACTTAACTTAACAAGGGAAAACCGAGGGGGCACTTGCTGTTCCGAGGTCTATCTAGCTGACCTTGTCCGCATTTTTCTTTGCCATGTGACCTACCGCATCTCCCGTTTTACCCGTCAACTTTTTGATCCTGTCCTTTTGTGCTCCCCGGGTATCAATATGCAACCGGCTATCAATATCGGTCATTCTCCCGTTGACTTTTTGATCCTGTCCCTCCTTTTTGTGCTCCTCGGGTTCCGATCGAACTCTGGCGAAGAAAGTTCCAATACCCAGCATTACAAGGAACGAACACCGCCAAAATCGGCACTACGCATACAAACTACATTACTGGAGTAGAGTAAGACCAAGACTTTACTACCGCCTCTTAGCCCAACATTGTGGCTTGCCGGCGGTATAAATAAAAATTCATCCATTCCCTGGGTTCCGAGATCTACGAACTGGATGATCTTGGGCTTGGTCTTGTCATCATTTTTCGGGTTAATTCTATTTGTGAACCCCATGAACTCCATGAACCCATGCCACACTGCGTGACATTGAGCTTCCGGCGAACAGCAGACGAGTTTGTGGAAATTACTTGGATTACTCTATCGTTGTTGAGGCGCCATATTATACTACTTACTAGTCCTGTATTGATATATGCCAGGACTCTAGGAGCGGAGCCTAGGACAATTTCGACGATCGTGTCCTTGCTCTTGGCATTCCCCACAGGCTCGGTTGGACGCGCCATTACGCTTCATAACATCGGCAAAAAATTAGACAGAAAATATGAACATATAAGAGCACTAATGCGATCCCATCTATGTAATATATTAGTTGAGTGGGTTAGCCATAGCATGAAAGCTGGGTTTACGCTTATTTGAGACTAATTCTGGAGAAATAGAAATAGTTAAAAATAATCAGTACTCATGATGGATCTTGAGTGATACAAGGGGTATGCAGCATGAACTTAGATTATAATCTCTTGACATCATGAGTATGAGCTGGATTCTCATCCCAGGAGAAGATTATCATTTCTCAAAGCACATATTCTGCAATATCATTACCACAATGCTCTGATGATTTGTAACAATCACAGTAGTAATCATCATATTGTAATGGTAATATTGGTACAAACAAATTATACATGTCCATGAGACAGAAACTCAAATCAACTATACAAGAGTCCATGGACACATATGCAATGAAAAAAAAATGAAAAAAAAAAAAACATGGAATATGAAAATAAGTCTGAGTCAAAGCACAGGCATCAAAAAGAAGGCCGAAATGAAGCAGTCAGTACAAGTCCATGCCCAAGTGAGTCCAAGCATGTCAATCAATGCACCTGAACTTCTTTGTCTGAGTTGCAATATTGCTGTACCCTTGCACACCAAATGAATTTGGAAGATGAGGCACCACTGCCAGTGTCCTCACTCTTGGAGTCATCACCTATATCATCCTCACCTTCACCATTACTGTTGTTGATATTCTCTGATCCCATGCATCAATACTTCACTGGTTGCACATTGACCATCTTCTCCTTGCATTTAGTGCAGTTGGCATCCTCTTGCTCCTCATGATCCTGGGATTCTTGGTGGTCTTGGCACTCATCATGCTGCTCTTTCTGCTTACAAAGTTGCTCCTGATGAGCCTTCTTGAAGTGGGAGATGTCATTTTTGAGTTGAGCAGGTGGGGCAAGCACTTTGCAATTGGAATGAATAGTGTCATCATTACTGTAGAAGATTCTAGTAACATAGATATTCAATAGATTTGATGTTTCAGTCAATTAGCACTTACTGATTCCAAAAGGGTAATGTATCCTGAGCCCAATCATGGTTCCAAAGATGTATCCTGAGCCCAATCATGGTCATCAAATAACATCAAGATGTTGTAGTAAAAATTGTGGTATGAAAATCACCCATCCATCATGTTCCATTGAGCTCAATGCAAACTGAGCCTTTGTATTGAGAATCAGAATCAGAGTATATTATGTACCTGAATTGCCAAATATGCTATGATTTCAGGAGTAATTCTTGCAATGCCAAATTTGTCTGCAATTGGGTGTTTGGTGGCCTGAGTCTCTGCTCAGTTGATTCCACAACCATAGGGCATATGCTGGCATACCTAAGATATGATCAATCAGTGTGGAAATCATGATATTAGAAGACACATACACTGATTAGAAGGGGCCCCCAACACATGATCTCATCATATTCATCCCTAACCAACTTGTCTTTAGCATCTTCTTCACTTGACTCCAGAAATCCAGTGGAATTTGTATGGAAGCATCATGATTTGTCATAGAGGAATAATGGGAAATCATGCACCATTACTTTGACCTTGTCATCATGTAAGAGTAGATGGAACCTGGCAAAAAAATGATCAGTAAGTGATTGTCAGAAAACACAAACTTATGAGTCATCATATATATATGTGTGCTTGGCAGGACAAAGGAGAAAGCCTGTTTGAGGTTATGAAACCCTCAGGCTGATTTATCATGTGGCAGCAGCATCTTCATACTTGGGATCAGAAATTTGAGAGAGGCATTCTGGATAAGCATCACAATTGAATCCTTGACTTTATGCATGTCAGCAATGCAAGCACTTGAAGCTCCTCTTACAAACTGGTTTACATTAGTTTGAATTCAGATATAATATAATATATGTGCACCAAAATCACAAAATTTCTCAAGATAAAACTCACTTTCTTGTTTGGTCATCCATCTCATCATCTAATTCCTCTTCTCCACACATGTCATCCTCCCAGTTGCAGTCCTCAACATCACCTTCATATGTGTCTGTCTCAGATATGGTGAGAAGGCCTGCCTCCACCAGGCCCTTGATGAAAACACCATTTAGCTTGACAAACAGATTTGCAATGCATGGAATAATCTTTCCAGCATGATAGAATGGAGCAAGGGAGCCCTTTCTATTCACATAGTAAGTGGAACTATGCAGCAAAGCACAATTTGAATCCACTTACAGTTCTTTCCCTTGTTGATGATTAATGCCAATCTTCAGGGCAGCTTCAAACTTGTTCCACTCCAAGTTTCTTTGTTGAGGTTTAGCATGCTGTGGTTGGCTCTTGGCTGGGGAGCATTGAGAAGGCATTGCCATAGTCAATGGAGAAGTATAACTTTACATTGAACATGAAATTGTGATTTGTGATGTGTTGGTCACATGAGTCTGCAAAATTACTTTCATGTATTCCTGGGCCTCATAATATTCATCCACCATTCTATGCCATCTGCCATACTGCCTGTTATGCCCTACACCCTTCTGTCCTCATTAGTTGCCTTCATGAATCACATGCTCAGACATTACAATTATTGTTAGTCATGCTTTCTTACCTACTGCAGCCTGATGAGTATTATCATATTAGTCATCATCATCATCATTAGTGATGTAGTATATAGGGTGGTCTGCAGGAAGCATATCCTTAAACCAAACAATAGCAATGTTCACCAGGTCTATCTATTGAATTGACTGTAAGCTTTCCTAGCAACATCTGACCCTCTGCTTGTCTTGCTTGCCCCTTGCTCAACTCTTGCCAGTCCCTATGCTTGCTCAACTCTTGTTTGCCACTTGCACTGCTGGCTCTGTGAAAAGACTTCTACAGACATTAATTAAGCCTTGCCCTCACAGTCAAGGCTAAGGATGACATAACCCAATACTATGACCTGCATCAGACACCTGCCTCAGAATACAAACCTGGTGACCAAGTCTTTCTGGACACTTCAAACATCACAACCACTCAACCCTCTCAAAAGCTATCACATCATCATTTGGGCCCTTTCACAGTAGAGAGAAAGGTGAGTACTCTAGCCTACTGGCTAAGACTTTCTCCAAGCATCCAATGGTTGTCAATGTAAATGCAGGTTCCAAGTCTTAGCAGGATCCAGAGGGAAGAACTCGGCTTGAAAGTCCTTCTCAAATGCCTCCCAGTCCTCAAAACTACTCA
>JAGGAV010000421.1:0-13570 GCA_017657295.1 Termitomyces sp. DKA64
TAGATGAGGATATCATCAAGATACACACAAACAACACCCTCTGCAACCAGATCATGGAAGATATCATTCATCATTGTCTGGAAAGTGGCCAGACTATTAGTGAGGCCAAAGAACATTACCAGAGGTTCAAAGAGTCTGCAATTGGTTCTGAATGCTGCCTTCCACTCATCTCCTTCTTTAATGTGCACATTGTTGTAGCCCCAACAGACATCCAACTTGGTGAAGTATCATGCACCTCAAAGGTTATTGACAAGTTCAGAGATGAGTGGCAGGGGATAGTGGTTCTTTACCATCATCACATTCAGGACTCAATAATCCTGAACCAGACAAAGGGACCCATCCTTCTTCTTAATGAAGAAGATGGGGGAGGCCATTGGAGACTTAGAGGGTCATATCCTGCCAGAGCTAAGATTTTCCTGCAAGAACACATCCAGTTCATCCTGCTCACAAGGTGCAAGTGGATAGACTTTGCAGCTGGATGGTTCAGCACCAAGTATTAGCTCAATAGCATGGTCCCATTGCTTGTGCTCTGGGAGTGAATCAAATGATGCCTTGGAGAATACATCCTCAAATTTATGTAGATGATGAGGAATTGTGCTACAAAAGGGTTTGGGCTGGGAATTTGCTGCAAACACCTTGGCTAGTTGTTGAGAAGTTGTCTGAATAGCCCTAATCTCTGTTACCATGGGAGAAGGGCAGAGCATCATGTCATAGATCCTAATCACCTACCTCAATTGCCTCATCTGGAGACTCTGGGTCTGGAGCACTAGCAAAGTCTCCTTCACATCTATCTTCCTCCTGAAGTTCACACCCAACACCTCAGACATCCTCATAGAGGGCCTCTCTATGGGGGGATTCAAGGGGCCAAGATCAGTAAACAGAAGATGCCCTGTGCAACAAGTGCACATGACAGCATGCTCATGGACCTTTGCTCTATGCTCCTTGCAAGCTTCCTCTACACAGGTCAGGCAATGATGGGGACAACAACTCATCTTCACCTTGCCCTTGATGCAATCAATCTCAGAGTCATGTTTGTGTAGCCAGGTAAACCTTAAGATTATGTCTTTCTTCTCCAAACTAGTGACAGCAAAAGCAGCATGGTCAGAGTGGTCCTGATAATGAAGCACCAGATCCACTTTGTAAAGTGTGCCATCAACATTGTATACAGGGATTGAATGAGAGAGGGGGTGGGTAGTGAGATGGTGTCATTGCACATAGTCTGCATCAAGGAAGAGGCCTGTTGCTCCACTGTCAAGCAGGTGTAAGGAAATACTTGACAATGTGGGATACTCCTATCTTACAAGGCCAAGTGCTAAGAGACAAGCAAGAGTCTAGCAAGTGCTAACATGGGCTAGAAGTGAGGGAGGGTCAAGGCAGAGGCCAGAGGGAGTCAGATGTCACTAAGGGAGCTTATAGTCAGTTTGATGGATAGACCTGGGAAACACTGCTATTGTTCAGTCTGAGAATATTCTATCCTGCAGACCATCTTATATACTACATTGCTAGAAATGATAACTAACATAACTACTTCATCTGTTGGCAGTATATATGGAAGCCAGGCTAATAACTAATCTATACTGAGTAAGGTCCAAGCATGTGATTTATGGAAGGTGACTAATGGAGACAGAAGGGTGTAGGGCATAACAGGCAGTATGTCAGATGAGCTAGAATGGTGGATCATCCTTGGACTAAGCCTGGAATAGAGTCAAACAGTCCTAAGGGGACCATCTCCTTACAGTAGGACAATAATGCTTTGGGTCTGCTGGGTGTCAGTTGTCTCAATTTCAACTTGTAGCTTCAAGGAGTTGGCAGGGGGGGTAGAAGCAATAATGTAGCAACAGGGAAGACAATGTTCTCATGCTGGAATCCAAGTGCATGGGCTAGGAGGTGTAGTCCCAGCTGAGACTTTAGCTGGAAGGGGGCTTTGTATGTCTGAGGGGGGGCTTATCATTTCAGGTGTAGTATCAATGGCAGCAATAGATATATTTGATTCTACAGACAGGGAAGCAAAACAATTAGCACTAGGCAATGGGGGCATACAGGTCATCTGTGGCTTCTTTAAAAATCCTTCTCTGGCTCTGCCAATGCAGCCTCTGACTCATAGGCAACCTCAGTGGGCAGAGTAGGTAGGAGGGTGTCTGGAGAGGGGGCTCCTGACACATCTCAGGCTGCTAGGAGCTGGGCAAGCAGCTCCTCCTGCTCTGATGAAGAGAGGTAGTGCACTTCCAACCCTTGAGGACAATAACAAGCCAAGTGGCCAGCCTTTCCACAGCATCAACATAACAAGGGGGTGGAGGACTGCTAGCAGGAGGCATCAACATCTATAGGGGCTCCCTGGAGTAGAGGACATGGAGGAGCAACTGGAGGAGCACGGAAAGGAGCAACATGAGAGGGAATAGGGAGGATTGCACCTGTCAAAGGGCAGCCAGAGAGTGAGAAAGGACTAGAAGATGCTGAGTATGTTGCAGCTCATGCTTGAGTTCCATCAACTGCCACTGCTCACATGCCACCTTGTATCAGGTGTCTATGCATTCATCATCTGGGCACCCCTCAGCCATATTATCAATACAGTTGAGGGGTGGAATCCTTCTCAAAAGGTGAGGCAGAGCTGAAGACCATCTGGATACCCAGCCTGCTTGACTAAGGCATGGAATGAATCAATATACTTGTCCAAAGACTGCTTCTCTTAACCATACTGATCTTGGTCTTGAAGGGAGAGGGTGGCAGTCTTGGACAGCTCAAGGGAGAAGAACTCAGCTCAGAAATACTTCTCAAACTCTATCCAACTAGCAAACTTTCTACTCCTCCTGAGTGCTGGAAGATGCACAATGTATAGGTCAAAGCTTGGCCCATCTTCATATAGGAGAGGATCCAGGCAATCTTGAGGGTATCAAGGGTGAAGGCTTCACCACTCAGCTGAATATAGGTGATACAGGACTGGAGAAAACATTCCTCAACCTTATAGTCCCCATCAAATATGTTAGAGAGTGCAGGCCAAGGAAGTTTGGAGTGAGGAGCCAAAAGGCTTGAGTTAGGGGCAGAGGCCAACCCTTTGCAGCTGTTGGGGGAATAAGGGGAGTGGTAGGAGCAAGGGGGAGGCATTACAGAAGAGTATGGAGGGAGAGAGACACAGCCTCTGTAATTTGACATAGTCCAGTGAGTTTGGCAGTGTGGGAGGCAAGGGAGGCTTGAGTAAGTTGAACCTGTGTCTTGAGAGCCAACAAGTGACTCCAGGCCTTGTCCTGGGGGCTTGAAGCATCAGGGGGAGGGGCCGGAGGGGTTGGCTGGGTCATAGTGAAGGCACAGAGAGTAACAAGTTGCTGGTGGGGGAAAGACCTTTCAGTTGCACCAACTTATTGGAACAATTGACACAATTGCTTTGACTTATCAAAACAATTGAAAAGGGGGCTCCCAGACCAAAACTAGAGACTTGTTCTGCTGTAAGGGTGACCTCTGTAGGCTGTGGCTAAGTCACACAACTGGCAGAGGGAGATCCAAAGTCTAATCAGTACTGTACAAGGGTCTATGGACATAACCATTCACTTGGCAAAGGGAGATCCAAAAAGAACAAGTCTAAGGAGCTCCTTGGCCAGGTGTGACACTTCAGGAAAACTTCTAACTCTAACCCAAAGGTGTAAACTCCAGAAATTGCCATAACTCCAGAGATTGTACTGAAAATGAAATTCCATTATGAAAATATAGCCAAAAAATAGCCCTTGGCTGAAAGTACTAGAATGGAAGGGCAAGAGTGATGGGCAGGCTTGGAATAAAGGAAACAAATCAGAGGGTCCAATATGAACAGTCCCTTGACAAGACTGGAGGTCTTCAGCAACTTTGTGGGCAATGTCCTTGAGGGACAGGGTGAGTTGGGAGTTGTATCCCTTGTTGGCATAGAATGGGGAGACTGTGGTAGCAGAGTGGGGGGTTGTTGTAAGTAAACCTGGCAAGGGGCAGTTTGGCATGCCAGTTGTTCTATAAATAATTAACATAGAGGCAGAGATACTGCACCAAGGTCCAGTTTACTCATTCTATTTGTCTGTCAGTCTTTGGATGCTAGGTGGTTGAGAGGTTCATTCTGATTTCAAGTGCCTTGCATAATGATTGCCAGAACTGGGAGACAAAGAGGGGGCCATGGTTAGAGACAATATTGTCCAGAAGTCTGTGTTTGGAGAAGATGTGTTTGAGGAATAGTCAGGTGAGCTCTAGAGCATTGTCAGTGGTGTGGCAGGGGATGAACAGGGCCTGCTTTGTTAGCTGGCAGACAACCACAAGGATGGCAATCAAAACCTTTGGACTCAGGTAGTTTGACAATGTGGTCCATCAAGATTGAGGACCAGGGATGGTGGCCAACAGGGAGGAACTTCAGCAAACCATACAGGTGATGTTGGAGAACCTTGGCTTGGAGACATGGTTTGCAGGCTCATACATACTGGGTGACATCCTTCTTCATTTCTGGCCAAAAGTAAGTCTAGGAGATGAGTTGAAGGGTCTTACATATTTCTAGGTGTCCCTGAAGCTTGTAGTCATGGTGCTGCCAGAGGATGTCAAGGCAGATGGACTTGTGGTCTGAAACATAGATTCAGCTGTCCTAGAGCAGAAGTCAGTGGTCTGGAGACAGCATGAAGGCAGGATCAGAGTTT
This sequence comes from Termitomyces sp. DKA64, assembly GCA_017657295.1. NCBI lineage: Eukaryota > Fungi > Basidiomycota > Agaricomycetes > Agaricales > Lyophyllaceae > Termitomyces > Termitomyces sp. DKA64. Next base: position 4,641 of record JAGGAV010000421.1, read on the forward strand.
GAGATGTTGGCAGAGCTATTCCAGGAGTTGTGCTGGGTGAAGAAGGTGTCCAGGGGGGAATTCCTGTAAGGGGACTGATCTCTGTCTTGTATCCTGTCCATTCATGGGGAGCTAAGTGGGGAAGTAGCCCTATCCCTTAAGGGAAGCACACTGCCTTTGTACTAGTTCCACCTCTGGTCAGGCCTAGCCTCAGAGTTTGGCACTCTATCTAGCCATCCTTGGGGCTGCCCAGCCCTCTTTTCCTCCCTTTCTGTCTGGCACCATCACCTGACAGGTCAGCTGGTCTCCAGCCCCCAGGACCCACTCTATGTGTCATACTTAGTTAGACCTTGTCTTGGCATTACTCATTGCTGATTATTGTTGCTTACCTTATTCCTATTACATACCAGCCTGCTTAGTCCATAGCTTGTAGTCAGCAGCCCCCTCTTAGTCATTTGGTAGTAGTCATCATACTAGCCAATGTAGCATATAGGAAGGACATGGGGATAAAATATCCCCAGTCTTAACAATAGCATTGCTTCTGGGTCTATTCACTAGCATGACTGTAAGCTCGGCCAGTGCAGCCCCTTGCCTTCTGCCTCACCCTCCTCCTTTGCCTCTTGCTAGACACTTGCCCCTTGCCTGCCCATGCCCTGGGCTAGCCTGCTTGTTGCTCTCCTCTTGACAGGAGTGTCAGATTGTGAGTGGTGGGCTTGGCTTGGACTATCTGTGGCTGACATTCCCTTACAGTTCCAGATTTGGTGGATAATCCCTTCCCCATTCATAATTAGTACAGCATGAAGGTGTTCAGGGAGGATTATCATGTGGTGGCCAAATGTGTTCTGTTCAGCTTCAAATGACTTCTTCAGGTAGATGTCCAGTCCTTTGAGTGAGGGCATCAGGCTTTGCTCCAAGTTGTCCCAGGCAGTAGTGGATGGTAAAGTCATACTTGGACAGGGTTTCAGACCAGCAGGCTTGTTGTCAACTAAGTTGCTTGGTAGTTGTGACATACTGTAGGTTGTTGTGGTCTAAGTAGACTTGTATGTGGTAAGGGTTCCTTTGAGGTAGGCCCTCCACTGCCAGAAGGCTTTAATGATTGCAAGGAGTTCCTTGTCATAGATGTTGCAGTTGAGCTCTACAGGGATCATCAAATGAGTGTAGAAGGCAATGGGGTGGAGGTCCTTGCTGTCAGAGCCCATCTGGGAGAGTATTCTGGCAATGGCATAGTTGGAGGCATTGCATTTGAGTATGATGGGGAGTGTGGGGTCAAAGTGGCAGAGGATTGAGACAGAGGTGAAGGCCTTCTTCAAGAGAGTGAATACACCTTGGCCTTGCTGTCCCAGTCCCAGGGGGTGTCCATCTGGGTGAGTCAGTTGAGGGATTTTGTAATGCCAGAGTAGTTGTTGATAAACTAGCAGCAGAAGTTGGCAAAACCCAAGAAGGACTGTACCTCTTTAACATTCTGGGGTGGGAGCCGATTGAGAATGGCCTCAACCTTTGCCAAGCCAATTTATATGCTGTCTGGAGTGACAATAACTCCCAGATACTTGACCTTGGTGGTGTGGAAGGAGCACTTCTTAGGCTTGGTGTGGAGGTGGTACTTCTGGAGTTGTTCTAGGACATGTTGGACATGATCCTGGTGTTCTTCCAGAGAGTTCAAGTAGATGAGGATGTTGTTCAGGTACACAATAACAAAGACATTGTTCATGTCATGGAAGATGTCTTTCATGAAGTACTGGAAGGTGGTGGGGGAATTGGTCATACTAAAGGGCATCACTAGATACTCACAGAGGCCATAGCAGGTGTGGAAGGCAGTCTTCCATCCATGTTCCAGAGCAATCCAGACATTGTTATAACTGGACTGGAGATCTATCTTGGTGTAGATCTTGGCACTGCAGAGGCAGTCAACAAGGTCACTGATCAGGAGGAGAGGATACTGATTCTTTTTAGTGACTTTGTTGAGGCTTCAGTAATCAACACAAAGATGAAGGAAGCTGTCCTTCTTCTTAGCAAAAAGGACCAGAGCTCTGGCAGTGGAGATTGAGGGTTGAATGAAGCCCTTTCCAATCATGTTGTCAAGGTAGTCTTTGAGGGCCCAGAGTTCAACTTCTGACATGTTATAAATCTTGCCAAAGGGAGGGGAGGTGCTGTCTTTGAGGTTGATACTGTGATCATACAATTGGTGCAGGGGAAGTTCCTTCATGCTTCCTTCAGAGAACACATCAGCAGATTCATGATACTCCAGAGGGACTACTTCACATAATATCTCTTCCTCTGCTTTTTGAGTCTCAGATGAGGAGATGAGGTGGTGCCAGCAGCATGGATGTGCTCTTCCAGAAGTGTTGGGGGTGATCTGGAGTTGAAAGGCAGAGGTGCTGTCTTGCAGAATCCATGCAAAAAGAAATGGTGCTGATAATTTTGATGTTGAGGGCTTCTGGGTCAGTCATGTCAGGCATCAGAGGTGTGGTGGCAGTATACAGGGTTGTTGGAGGTCAGGTAAGGTAGTTCAGGCCCTTGTACTGGTTGTGAGGGATGTTGGGGGGAAGCTGTCAGGGTGTGCCTAAAGGAGTTTGGAGTGGGGGTGTTTCTTCCTCCTCTTTTTGGTTATCCTTAGACATGGTGGGGGTGCCAGTGGCTTCAGTGCTGCTGGGAGCAAAACCAGGGTCATGGAGGGAGTAGGGGCAGAGGGTGATGGTGGCTGCTAGGCAGGCTTTGGAGCCAAGGAACCACATGGTGAGGTCCTTCCAGTTGATGTCAGGATTGACATTGCATAGCCAGGGTAGTCCAAGCATGATCAGGGCTGTCTCCAGAAGGTGAGTAACAAGGAGGTGGGTCAGGAACTGTAAGCCATTGTCAAGAGTGAGGGAGCCAGAATGGAATTTGGTGATCTCAGTGGAGGCAGATCTTCCATTGAACAGCTATAGCTCTGAAGGCATGTTAAGGGATTTGTGGAAGAAGCTAAGCTGGTCACTGATGAAGGTTCCAGAGGCTCCACTGTCAACAAGGGCAGGGAGGACAGCAAGGGAGTCACTGAGGCAGGCATTGATGATGAATCATTGTGCAGTTCTTGAGTGGAGCTGCAGAAGGGTTTGGGAAATGTTGGGGGTGACTTCCAAGACATTGGGGTGGAGAGGGATGTTGAAGGGGACAGGTCTCAGGTTGGGCAAGCTATCCCAATCAAGGCAGAGGATGAGACTTGACCAATCAATACAAGGGTCAGTCATTTAAAGCCAGGAAAACCCAAGGATGAGGGGGGCAGAGGTGTGCAACTTTGTAATCAGTAGTTGGAGGTCTTGCTGTTGTCCATTGACAAAGGTGATCTTTGTCTCTATGCAATGAGTGATATCACTGGTGGAGGTTGGGCTGTTATTGAATAGCCTCAGTGGGATCAGAAGAGGGAGTTTTCAGGAAGGCTGTGGAGCAAGTGCTGCTAAGGATTTGTCAATGAAGTTGTCAGTCACACTGCTGTCAATCAGAGTGGATATGGAGCTGGGAGAGAAGGGGAGAGTGGTGTGAAGGAGGAGGTTGTGGGCAGAGTGCAAGGGGAGGTGTGCCAAGGGGGTGTCCAGAGTGATTGCCATTGCATGGAGGAAAGTAGCTAGGGCAGAGAAGATGTTGGGGTCTAATCTGCAATTTAGTGCATCTTCATGACCTAAACTACCAGGTCATTTTCTGTAAACTGATAATTGCAGTCTTTCCTGTCAATTGTCAGGGGACTTCCTTTTTTAACTTCTACCACTGACCAACACTGACTCTCTGCAACCAATTCCACTCCCCTGAGGCTTGTTTGATGTCTCCAGGGCATTCTACAGATCCCTGGAGATTTCCACAAACTCCCAGAACTTGCTGTGATCCCTCAGCAAGCACTTTTGGTTAACTCCAGTCATCTATACAGTTGTTCCCATGCCTCTGCCACCTGCTGATGTGCCATACTGAGCAGCAGGGATCCTTAGACTTGTTCTCTTCAGATTCCTCTCTACTAAGTGGTTAGTTACTATTTGTATCATCAATCACCAGTTCTAATATACTTCAGATTGCTCTGCTAGCTGTGTAATTTAGCCATTGCTCCCAGAGGTCACCCTTACAGCAGAACAAGTCTCCAAATCCTGGTCTTAAAGCCCCTTATAGCTGCATAGAATCCCCAAGCCCCCTATCTGTCACTTTCCCACCAGGCTTAAGCACCTGCAGAATTCTATGTCTTAGCTTGCCAACCCAGACACTCCCTCAGGGGCCCCAGCCCTGCAGGACAAGGCCTGGACTTGCTTGCTACACCTAGAGAGCCAGGTGCAATTGACTCAATCTTCCCTCACCCATCACATGACTGAACTCTCCACCCTTCACCAAACCACTGAGCTCATTTCCCAGTCCCTTCAGGCACTACTAGAGCACCTGACCCCTACCTCCACACAACCCCTGGCAGCCCTGATAGTCCCCCCAGCAGCTCTGGTAAACCCCCAAGTGCAAATCTCTCATCCTACACTCCTGGACACATACAATGGCAATCAGTCTGGTGGAGAGCATTTCCTTCAGCCCTGCCTCACCTACATACACCTCAGCAGAGATGTCTTCAACTCCAATGCACTGAAAATAGCTTGGGGTCTGTCATACATGAAGGCCAGACATGCCTCCACCTATTCACTGTGGGTGTTTCAATGCCCCAGAGGTGTTGGAAGTTTTGCTGATTGGGCTGCCTTTGAAAGGGACTTCTGGGTGGAGTTTTTCTCAATTGACCCTGCCAAAACTGCCACTTCAGTGCTATGTGACTGGGAGCAGTATGGGCAAGGGAAAAGGATGCTGGACAAGTATATTGATTCTTTTCAGGCATTAGTTGAGCAAGCAGCCTACCCCAACAGTCTCCAACTGTGCCTCACATTCTAGGATGGCCTGCACCCTGCATTACTGGAATGTATTGACAACCTTGCAAAGGGCCATCTAGACAACAAGTGGATCACCACTTGGTATAAGGTGGCCCAAGATCAGTGGCAGCTCATAAAGATTTGATAGGAGCTATGCCACACACACCTGACTCCCTGCCCCACTCCTGCTGCTGCTCTCCAGTACTCTGCTCCCATATGTCCAGCACCTGCCCCAGCTCTGGTCATCCCCACACCATGACCCTTGCTGCCAGGCATCCTCATGGGTGTCAACACTGCCTGACAGCACTGCCCTGCACTGTTACTGTGCTGGAGATGCAGGAAACTGGGGCACTTTGCACAACACTGCCTGTTGGGTCTTGAAGTATGCTATTTCTTCACAGCTGGGCAGGAGGAGCTCCTCCTGCAACTGTTGGCTGCAAAGGATGCCACCAGAGATTCCTCACCCAACAAGCCAACACCAGAGCTGACCCCAGAGGAGAGTGGTGCTTGCACCTCCCTCCCAGCCTGGAGAAGGATTTTGAGTCAAGTGACAGATGAGGTGTATGCCTCCATTGCCAGGTACTAACAGGTTCACTTGTCTGTCAATAGAAAATGAAATTGCCTCTCTCAATATTGATGGTCTTAAGACAACAGAACCCTCAGTACTCCCCTTCAGATGTATAAACGCCCACTCTAGACCCCAAGCCAAGCTCCCTGGAGCTGGCTAGGCTCCACCCATGCTGCCCTGTCTGGGAACACTGGTTGCCCTGGCAGTACATAGTAGCTGTAAAACCCTCCACAAACTTCTTGTGCCTCAACATGGAGATTGAGACCACAGACACTCAACAAGCCTGCAGAGTCACCACCCTCCTGAATAGCAGAGCAACAGGACTGTTCCTGGATTCAGAGTTTGTGAAATGCCACTGCCTGACCATGCAGCCACTCTCCAAGTCCATTCTGGTGTTCAATATTGATGGAACACCCAATGAAGCAGGTGTCATCAACTCCATGGTTGATCTTGTCCTCAGCTACCAGAACTATGTCAAGCATGCAGTCTTTGCTATTACCAGCCTAGGCAAGCAGGATATGATCCTGGAAGGTGCACAGCATAAGTTTGCAGTGTGGACAGATCACAAGAACCTTGAATACTTCTGGATGGCCAAGAAGCTCAATCACCAACAGGCCTGGTGGTCCCTCTACCTAGGCAACTTTGACTTCTTGCTACACCACAGGCCAGGCTAGAGTATGGGAAAGCTGGATGCCCTGTTCTGGAGAGCAGAACATGGCACCAGGGGAGATGACAACAGTAACATCATCCTCCTCTACCCCAAATTGTTCATGATCCAAGCCATGGAGGGCCTAGTTGTTGAGGAAGCAAAGGTGGGGATCCTCTGGGACATCTGGCAAGGAAACCAGGATGGTCTGCAGGAGGAACCTGTTGCTCAGGCAGCCCAGGCACTCAAGTTAGAACATACCACCAGCTCCAAGTCCATCTACACAGACAAATGGGCCCTCCATGATGGACTCCTGACCTTCCAGGACTGCATTTACATGCCCAATGACCTGGAGCTCTGCTGGAGTATTGTAGAGCAGCATCATGACTCTTGGATTGCAGGACACCCCAGCCAGTGGAAAACATTGGAGCTAGTATCCTGGAACTACTGGTGGCCCCAGATGTCCTGGTATATTGGGTCTTATACTAGTACATGCAATCTCTGCCTCTCAACCAAGCCCCAACATCACCTCCCCTCTAGACAGCTCCATCCTCTGCCCATTTCCTCAGAGCAATGGAGTGTTGCCTTGGTAGACTTCATCATAGAGCTCTCCAACACCCATGGCTACAATGCCATCATGGTGGTGGTGGACCTCTGTGGCAAGTGAGCCCACTTCATCTTCACTCACACCACTTGCTCTGCCATAGGTGCTGTGAACCTGTACCAGAAGAATGTCTGGAAGCTCCATGGCCTCTCTGATGCCTACATGTCTGACTGGGGTCCACAATTTGTGGCAGAATTTACCTGGGAGCTCTACCATCTACCTAACGTGAAGCTTTACACCTCCACTGCCTATTACTCACAGTTTAACAGCCAGACCAAGTGCATGAACCAGGAACTCAGACAATATCTCCACCTCTTCTGCAATGAGTGCTGTCATGACCCATCTCTGAACCCCTGCTGGACCCTGGACCTCCTCTGAACCACCTCAGTAAGCCTGGAATATACTCTCCCTCACCCCCAACATCTACAATATCTCCCCACCCCCTGGTGCCTGCTCTGGCAACTCCTAAAGCTTCTCTGGAAAACCCCAATGCTTCTCTAGCAGTCTCCATGAGATCCCCTCAGAGTCTGGGTAAGCTCAACTGGCTAGCACACATCACAGTTATGTGTCAATGCAAAACTGCCACTGACTAGCCAGTCTCAGGATGCTCTGAATAACCATACCCAGGACCCACCTGCATAACCTGACCTCAGACCCACAATCCTGGAAGAGTTCCCCCCACAGGTACTTAAGCCATGGCATAGTAGTAGCTAGATAGTCTTAATATTACCTACATTCTCATGTTACATCTTTCATGTATCCATCTCTCTGTTCCATATTGTCTTGTTAAATCTGATTTCTCTCTCAATTGCATCTATCTCTGTCTCATCAGTCTTGATCTTATCAGTTTCCTTTTTTGTCTCTTGTCTGTTTCCTAAAGTCTCATCTTGTCTCATTCCCATCTCTCATCTCAACTTCCAGGACCTCCTGTACTCATAACCTGGACTCACTGAGTTTATTTTTAATACTCCAGAGCTCTGTACTGCATGTGCCTCCCACTCACCCATCACTCTGCTTCCCACAGGGTCCACAGGAACACCCCAGACCTCTCTGGACCTCTGCTATCTCCTTTCTCTACTCCATTTCACTCTTCTGGAGCTCACCAGAGTTAGAGATTGTAGGTTTAGATGTTGTGTCTGCCTAGTAAGGGACTTGCCCAGTGTAGCTGAGCCCTGGACTGGTGCTGCCCCTCACTATACCCCATCAAAGGGACCTACCCCTGCCTACAGCCTGAAACCCCATTGGCTCCTTGGGCATCCACAGCCCTGGCTCCCTCAGCTTTTCCCCCTAGGGCCTACTATGCCTATTCCACCCCCACTGCAGCCCCAGTCCCCCCAGAACAGCTTGATGGATATTTCCCCCCATGGCCTCAACCCTATGCTGCCCCCCCCCCTGTCCAAGCCCCACCCTCCCCTAGGCAGCAAAGAGTCAAAGCCTATGTCCAACAATGTGGTGAGGTCCTCTGCTTGCTCTGCCTAGCTCCCACAGAATTTGCCAAGAGAGCAAGGGCCCTCCTCATTAGTCTGGAACACCAAAACATCATAGAAACACCAGAGACCTGGGTGGATTGCCTCCTGGACTTCTACAAGTGCTATCAACAAGGTATCCTTCCTAAAAAAATCAGGAGCACCCTTGGAATTGATGCTGGCCTCCAGGAAGAACTCTGTGCACTGGTCAACAAAATACACACCAGTCTAAACTCCCATTGCTTCAAAGACCCCTTGGACCCCACCCACTCCTTCCATGTGCAACAGGAAGAACCCACCAGGGCCCCAGCCAAGGCCCCAACTCCCATTGCTCAACAACAGGAAGAGCTCAATGCCATGCCCAATATCCTGAGGTCCCTCAACCCCACTGGGGGATTATTTGATGAGCCTGCCACCCACACTCTGGCCCTCTCCACTCACCCCCAAGCTCACTCTGTCCCCAGTGCCTTTTGCACCTGGGACCAGCCCACCAAACCTAAATGCCCCATTCAGAAACCTCCCTACTCCCCCCCTCCCAATGGTGACCTTGCTTCCACTCACACCCTATCTTACATTAACAAAGTGGAGAACCCTGATGGGGAGCCTGCCCCTCAAAAAGGAGCTCCCAAGCTCCCCAGGGACCAACCCCCCATGTCGACCTCTATCTCTCCCAGGGATATGCCCCACTCCCCCATAACAATCCCCCAGCCCCTCTCTAGCAGCCTTTTGGCCCTGGAGCCCCCAGGGCAATCCCTCCCCCCTGTGCCACCCCAACCCCCACCTATCCCCTTGCCTAACTGCCATGCCAACA
>JAGGAV010000422.1:0-13550 GCA_017657295.1 Termitomyces sp. DKA64
CTGATTGGTGACCTTGTTGACTGCCTCTGCAGTGCCAAGATCTACACCAAGATAGACCTCTGGTCTGGCTACAACAACATCCAGATTGCTCCAGGACATGAATGGAAGACTGCCTTCCACACCCACTACAGCCTCTTCAAGTACCTAGTGATGCCCTTTGGTATGACCAACTCCCCTGCCACCTTCCAGTACTTCATGAACAATATCTTCCATGACATGAACAACATCTTCATTATTGTGTACCTGAATGACATCCTCATCTACTCAAACTTGCTGGAAGAACACCAGGATCATATCTGATGCATCCTAGAATGACTCTGGGAGTACCACCTCCACACCAAGCCCAAGAAGTGCTCCTTCCACACCACTGAGGTTGAGTATCTAGGAGTTATTGTCACTCCAGACAGCATACAAATGGACCCAACAAAGGTATGAGGTCATCCTCAATTGGCCCCTGCCCCAGAACATTAAAGAGGTACAGTCCTTCTTGAATTTCACTAACTTCTACTGCTGTTTCATGGACAAGTACTCCAGCATTATGAAACCCCTCAACTGACTCACCCAGAAGGACACTTCCTGAGACTGAGAACCCTGCCCTCCCTATCATACTCAAATGCAACACCTCCAACTATGCCATCACCAGAATACTTTTGCAAATGGGCTCTAACAGCAAGGACCTCTGCCCCATCACTTTCTACACCTGCTCAATAATCCCTGTGGAGCTCAACTATGACATCTATGACAAGGAACTTCTTACAATCATTGAAGCCTTCCAGCAGTGGAGGGCCTACCTTGAAGGAACCCTGCATCACATACAAGTCTACTCAGACTACAACAACTTACAGTATTTCATGACCACCAAGCAGCTCAGCTGATGACAAGCCCACTGGTCCAAAACCCTGTCTGAGTACAACTTCACCATCCATTACTGCTGGGGATGACTCAGAGCAAAGCCCAATGCCCTCACTCAATGACCAGACATCTACCTGAAGAAGTCCTTTGAAGCAGAGTGCAATGTGTTCAACCACCACATGGTAATCTCCCCTGAATATCTTCATGCCATGCTGATTATGAATGAAGAAGGAATTCTAGGGAGGGGAAGTTCCAAGGTCAGTAGTGGAAGCAGTCTGGGTGAAGGTACCTATGCAGAATTTTCCCCTGCCCCATGGCTGCTTTGTTGGCCAACCCCCCTTCCCAACACCTCCTCACCTCTACTTCTGCCCCGGTCACCCACAGCTCCAGTCCCACTTGCTGCCCCACCACTGCACTCTGCTCTGAACAGGCCTCCAGTTATTCCAGGTACCTCTGGAGCTCCTGGGCCTCAGTACTCCTTTGCCCCACCTCCTGCAGCATGGACTTGCAATCCTGCCAAGCCATGTTGCAATCTTGCCATGCCCTTGCCAGCTCCTCCCACAATTCCCAGAGCTTCTCCCCCTGTGCCACCAGATGTCCCTCAAGCTCTGCTATCCTCCAGTGCAGGGCAGGGTCCCCAGACTGCCCCACAAGTGCCCCCAACCCCAGCAAGTAAACATGCAAGGCCAGAAGGACCCACCATTGTGACCTCCCCCAGGACCTCTTGCTCAGCCCAGCCTCTGGGGGTGGGGATGCCCTCCATTTACCCTTATCCCATGCTGAAGGATCCACCTCCCTGCACCCTTCCCAGGGCAGACCCACCTTCCCTGCATGTCACCTTCCAATGTCCCTGCCCTCCAGAACCAAAGGCCCCCCTTGCAATAACCCTTCTCCCCACCCCAACAACCTGCCCCACAATCCCTCCTCCAGTTGTTCAGTCACCCAACTTGCCTCCCACCCCTGCTCAGCATCTATACAAGCCACCCACCAATCCTGCAAGATGGGGCACTTCTTATGCCTCATGCAGCACAAAAGGCAAACTGCCAAATCCCTGTGGAAGCCCAATACTGGCTCCTCAAACTCACACATCTCCCCCTGCCAGATGCAGAGGGTGCACTACATGAACTGTCAGTGGGCACTCCACTCAAGCTTCCCTGACCACTTACTGGAGCCCCAGCCTGACACCACTCAAGAGTAAGGGGCTCCCATATCCACCCTACCACCTCTACAAATCACTCTGGGATCACCTCTGACTGGGCAACCCACTAGGCCTCTGAAATGGCCTGCACTACCCCTGGACCCAAGACTGGCTGAGCAAGATGAGCCAACAGGGCCTGAAGGGGTTGAACAGATGGTCTTGAAGGGCTGGGTCAAACAGGGTTCGCAGAGGGACCAGCTACAGCTTAGGATAACTCTGCCAGGCTAGATCAGGACATCCACAGAGACAAGGGACCATAAACTCATGTTATTAATACATCATGTCAATCCTCCTCCAGTCTCAACACCAGTTAAATTTTGCCCTCCAGGCCTCATATTTGGCCCAGACCTCCATGTGGTTCTCATTGGAAGGTGGAGGAGTGGGGAATGATGAGGGAGAAGAGGAGGAGGATGCTGAGGAAGATATGGGAAGGTAACAATGGTAGGCTGGACATGTTTTGGCCCCCTTTTATTTTTTCCTGGGGAGCTTCTAGTTGAAGAAGCCATCACACTTTGACTTCAATTCCCATGCTACTGCCAACCACTGAAGATCTCCCCATGCCTTGAAGGGTCTTGATGCTGAAGGGAGGTGATGTCACAACCTGTCCCTGCACCCCTGCTATGCCCCTGGACTTGGCTGACCAGCCCTGCAAGCCCCAGAGCACACCCTCTCCTCCTCTAACCCCTATGACCCTCCCCTACCCTTGGCACCCACTCTGGCAAACCTCAATGCTTCTCCAGATATCCCCATCACTTCCTTCAGCAGACTCTGTGCTTCCCCTGACTCTCCCTGAGTGTTTGGCCCCCTCCACCCTCCCAGTGCACATTACAGAAACACATCAAACACTACTAACACCCAACTAACCAGTCTTGGGATGCCCTGCACAATCACAACCAAGACCCTCCCCATGTGGTCCAGCCTTAGACCCACAGTACCAGATGAGTTCCTCCACAGGTACTTAAACCATAGAATAGTGTTAGTTACAATAGCCTTGATAGTCTGCTACTCCTGCTCTTCTGTCTAGCCAACTGAAGTACCCCAGAGTACTCCAGACCACCTTTCCCTCCTTCACACACTCAGTTTCACTCTTCTGGAGCTCACTGGAGCACAGGATTGTGAGTGTAGACATTGTGTCTACCTAGTAAGGACTTGCCCAGTGCAGCTGAGCTCCCACAGTCAGTGGAACCTGACAGACAATATCTTGAAACTTGTCATACCACTGCTGTTGAAGGTGCAGAATATTGCCTTCTGTAAGCTTGGAAGACCATGTTTTCCCTTTATTTCCTGTGTGCCAAGGACAATATTCATCCTTTGCCATCTTCAGCCATGACACCATCTTTGCATACTTGTCATGCAAGGTGATCAACCAAATTTCTGACTCATCTGGGATCTTCAGCTAGATAGGTACATATTCTGTCCCACTCCTAGCTTCAGTCCAGGAGTATTCAAATTTGCTCAGCTTAGATACTTCATCTGATTGTGCCATTCTATACACTTCCATGGCAGGGGTAGACCTTATCACCCCTTCTTGCCTTGTCAAGTCTGCAGGTCATATGCCCATTTGAGGGTTGGCTTTGGAATTGGTTGATCCCAAATCTGCCATTCTCTTGATGAAGAAAGATCATCCTGCTCCTTTTGGTGCACTCTTTCCCCCTCCTGAAGAGTACTCTTTTGATACTCTTCCTCCAGCATCAACAGCAATGGATGGTCCACAGGCAGGCTGTCTGCCACCCTGCCTTCATCCTCATCCACTGTGTCCTTCTTGGTGGGCTGTTCTGGTCCACCATTGAGTCAGTGCTGCTTGTCATGCCACTTCTCCACCATACAGAAGTGTCACATGCAACCATCCATATCCTCCAACTCCAGCTTCTGTGCTGGGGTCTCCACTCTATCAATGACCACCTGGTCATTCACAAAGTCCAAGAGGACATTGTGTGTCTTCATGAATGGTGTTCCAACAATCATGTCATGCTGATCAAAGTTCACAATGTCCACATAGACATCACAGAACTCACCTGGGACCTTCATGGTCACCAGGCACCATAGTTCATAATAGATTGGCTTCTGATCATTCCAAGTTGCAGAGTAATAGGCATAGCCAACAGTGCCACCTGTATCCCCATAACATGAGCAAACAACAGTGTGATTCTGGATGTTGTACTCCCAGAGTCCCACAATGTCCATGCCCTGTGGCCATTAACCTCCACCCATGTCACAAGACACTCTTTCTCTTGTGCAGCTAGTACCAGACATGCTATGGCATCTTTTGCCACCATAATCCTAACCTTCCACATCCAAACTGCATTACCCAGCTCAGGTGCTCCAGGGCCCATGTCTGGCACTTTGGTGAGGGCAAATAGCCCCTCACTCTCACTGCCATGAGTATAGTACTTGTTATCATACATTTCCAATTCAATGTACTCATCTTCCCCAGGCTGAGTTCCATTAGACTCAGCCACAGGGTCATCACCAACAACCTCAGGCTCTTCATCCTGCTCATCATTGGCATCACCAAGGTCTGACAGGGCAGCAGTATGTGCCACCCTTACAAATGCCCTGGGAGCTGGCTTAGCTGGCTCCCTGCACTCCCAGGCAAAGTGACCAAGCTTTCCACACTTGTAGCAAGTAGCAGATTACCCTGCATCTTTGCCTGGCAGCCCTGAAGCTATGGCTACCACATTCTTCCTTGCAGTGAGGTGCTTCTTCACCACCTGCACTGCACCCCCAGAGTGAGCTGGGGCTTTCCCTATCCCACCCCACAGAAGCATAGGCCTACTGTCCACACATGCATGGGTTCACCTCACCAGCCTAATGAGCTGCAACTGGGATGGTAATCCTACTGGCTCTGCCCATCTAGCCAGTGCAGTCCCAAGCTTGGGAGACTGCATGGCCCAAAAGAACAGGAGGTGCCCTGGCCAAGCTTTCCTGCTGCACTCTAGATAGTGCACTGCAGTCTTTATGCTGTTCTTGTAGGCCTTAGCCTCAGACACAAACTCCTTGACAGTGTTTACTTTGGGAGCAAGCCCACTGTCATGTATCAACACAACCAACATATCAGAGGGTATTTCCTCCAAGAACTGCTTGTGAATAATAAACTCATCTGGGAAGACAGCCATGTTCTGAGCATGGTCCAGCAAGGTGTCATAGAAGCCTTGCACACCCTCTTCAACTACATAGACCACATTGCAGAATGCATTGCAGGCATCCTGCATAGTTGAAGGCTGCACAAACTGGTTGCACAGTCCAAAGATTACATCCTCAAATCTCCAATGTGACTGGGCACAATTGACATGAATTACATGTTACAGGTACCACTTCAATGCATCTGCTGCCAGAAAGTCCATCAAAATGAGGACTTTCTCCCACTCACACCCATCTCCACCATACTGTGCCACTGCATAGAACATGCAGATGCTCATCAGCCAGTCTTCAAGTTCACTGAACTTGGCCAACCCTGAGTATGGGGTGATTGTCTTGGACAAGTCACTTCTCCTTGGCTTCAGTGCATCAGGTATAGCCAGACATACTGATAGCATCTGTTTCATTACCACCCTCAGACAATCATACATTATTTGGCAGTGACATTTGTTGGCTTGCTCCACTCCTGGAGTGGTGAATTGCCCCCTATGCTGCAGTGGCATCAAAAACTGCTGAGGCTGCCTTTTGGAGAGGGCTACAGTCCTCCTCTGTCCATCTTGACACCCTAGATCTTCCTCTCCATCACCTGGTGGGCCATCATATGGCCCTGGTGGATCTGGTGCACCACCACCTGGAGGTGGGCAAGGTCCCAATCTGGGGAAAGGAGGACCTCTTCCAGGTCTTCCCCTCCTGGCCTCACCAGTCCTTGACAAGGCCTCCTGGGCAGAAAATCTGCCCAATTGCTTGCTGGTGAATCCCCTCTGGAGCCTCCTCTATGTCCTGTGCCATATCCAGGCTGACTCAGAGGGTTACTACCTTCCAGTCCAGCCTGTTGTTGGTGCACAGAGTAACTCTCCACAGCATCTCCAAGGGCACCATCCAGTGGGGAGCAAGATCCTTGCTCCTCAGTCTTTATTGGTCAACTATGACCATTGATCCAGTACCCTTCTGACCAAGTGTCATATGGGGTGTTCCCCTGGAACACCACTCCTTGGTCTTCAACTTGGGACTGCCAAAAGTCCTCCATGTCCCCATTGCAGAATTGCTGCAATGCAATTCTATCCTCCCACATCAGTACTCTCTATGTAGACTCTATGGTGTACTTTGGAGTTTTTCACTGTTATCACTGACTTTGCCTCTGTTAAGGCCACTTCAGGAACTACAAGGATCTCCAATGTGGCCTGCCTCTGCCAGTCCACAGCAGCCTGCCTCATCATGTACTCATGCAGCAACTCACCCAGTTGCTGTGGTGCATGCAATAGAGTCAATGCTTCAATGCATGGTGACAGTGGGTCTACAGCATCCCCACCTATGATCAGTGAAGGCATTGCCAAAGATGCCTTGGACTCTCATAATTTTTTTTTGTTGGAGGTACTCAGTGCCTTCCTGTGTGAGAAATAACATGTAGAGGTCTATGAATTTTACTGGATCAGTTGGGATAATTCCATCACCCAATGATCACTGGATAGCTATATGTTTGACTACTCTTGCAGTCAAACACTGCTGAGTGGAGGCCTTTGTAACCTCCACCTAGTTCTGCCAAAACACTAACACCCTCCTATGGAGGATGTCATTGGGTTGGGCTTCACCATCTGTATCAGAGGTATCTCTGTTGCCCTCAGGGATCATCCCAATAATGGCAGATGGTCCTGATGCCCATATAGTCAGCATTGGACCTCCTCATGCTCACCCAGTGCTGCAAGCTAGGTATGGTCCATCTCCCACACTTCTCAGTGGAGTGCTTCCCAGCAGTAGGTCAGGCTGACTGCCTGCAACTGTATGGAGGACACTCACACCCTCCCCTTGTATTGCAGTGGGCACATACACAGGGTTGTACCCTCTGCCCACTGAGAGCACTGTGTTACCCAACTCTACCTTAGGGTACAATCAGGAAGAGGGTGCCCTGACACCCTCACTTGTGATGCCCATCCAACCATCATATGGTGGTTGCACAGGAGTGGCTGCAGGACACTACTTTCCCTACCCATGCCATTGTCTAATGTGGCAGGATCTGCTGATATGTATGGAGTACTCAGACCTACTCCATTGAGTTCTGCTTTGGACCAAAGTCTGAGCACCTGTTCCTCTGAGGTCACCACAGTATCCATTGAGGCAAGTGAACATTCAAATTTTAATGTTCTGATTGCAACCAGTGGCAGTGAACTTCTCATGTCAGAAGTTCAGCTTCTACTCTGCAAATGAGTAACCACTTGTTTAAAAAAAATGTAACATTTCCATTATGAGTTGTGCAGCTTAGAGTTCACACTCCATAACACAAAACCAATAATTAGTCTGTCTACAAAGTATGAAGTAAGGTGCTGCTTTACATAAGTATATAATTGATATTTATAGGTAGTGTCAGGTGATGCTACCATGAGAATGTTTTACTATACTAGTTGTTGGTAAGTAAAGTAAGTGTAATAGGGGGTCCACATGTGGTGGGTGAGGTTGCACCTGGTTCTCTAGGTGTAGCAAGTGAGTCCAGGCCTCATCCTGAGGGGCTGGAGCCTCTGGGGGACTGTCTGGATTTGCAAACTGAGACATAGAGTTCCACAGGTGCTTAAGCTTGGTGGGGAAGCAATGAATAGGGGCTTGGAAACTCCTTGCAGGCTATGAGGGGCTTCCAGACCAGAGTTAGAGACTTGTTCTGCTGTAAGGGCAACCTCCAGGAGCAGTGGCTCTATCACACAACTAGCAGAGAGTAATCCAAAGTTATATTAGGAAGGGTAATCAATGATACAATGGTAACTAATCACCTAGCAGAGGGGAATCCAAAGAGAACAAGTCTAAGGATCCCCACTGCTCAGTGCAGCACATCAGCAGGTGGCAGAGGCATGAGAACAACTGTACAGATGACCAGAGCTAACCCTAACCCTTGGGAAATGTTCAAAGAGGAAATATGGAAAGTTCCAGAGGTTTCCCAAAAAGGAGAACAGCCTCAGGATCTGGAGGGAGCCCCAGGAGTGTAGGGTGAGCCTCAGGGAAGGAGATTGGGTCAAGGAGAGTCATCATAGGTCAGAATAGAAAGTCAGAAATGGAAGTCCCCTGACACTGCCCACCTCAAAGCCAGCCATTACATCCTGGATTGCAGGCTTCAGTGGCCATGTTTGGCCCAAGACTATCAAAGCCCACCATTCAGTAGTGCACTCCCTTCATGTGGACTCTTGTTGAGGTACAACATCACTGACTGCCATTATCTTTCTAGATCATTATTGTTTTTCTTTTTACACACTTATCACCTGTTATGCCACTATTTTCCTACCTCTCTATTCACCAGACTTTGTCTAATGCCTTTTTTTCGATTTCAATACAAACCCCTAGATACACAAAACTTTTCCCTCAGTTGTCTAACCTATGGTGCAACATCTGAGAGTACATAATATTACTTATATCTTGATTACCCATACTTATGGATACCTGTAGTCTTACAATGTCTTTTGCTTTACAGGTATAAATACAGTTGCCTAACCTACATTGCAGCATCTGAGGTCTTACAACATATTTTGCTTTGTAGATTATAGACCTTGTTAGCATATATTCCTGTGCAAAAATGTGTTAGCTCTCAACATGCCTGCCAGGCGAATGAAAATTGTAGAGTACAAGACAAAGTAAGACCTCAGAGGCTCCAGAGAATGAGTGAGAAAGTGAGACAACTAAATTAACCTGCAGAGTACAAGACAAAGTAAGACTACAGGAATAGTAAGTAAAACATTTAACAGAAGTAAAGTAAAGTAATCTCACCCTCAGAGGTTCCACAGGATAAGTGAGATGATCGAGGGTAGTTGATCTGTGTATTGACCTTTTGTAGAATAAAAATAAAGTTTAACAAAGACTGGCAAACAGCAAGTGAGTGGGGACACAAGGCTCGCAGTGGCAAATATCAAATTAGGTGATAAGTACAAAAAAACAAAATAGAAACAGACTTTTAGACTTTGATGCGACACTGCACATCTCCCTCAATAAAAATATTTTCACTGCCCTGACAAACAATGTCCAGTAACACACACACTGATGGACTACCCATTTTTCCTGAGGAACAGTAGTTTGATGGGAACAGCGGACCATAGGCTTGGAAGTAAAGATGGATGGGTCACCAGCAGAGACCCTGGCCTGAATTAGGCCAGATATGTGGTAACTACAGATTGGTTCCGATGTTAACACCCGAATCAAAGAATACAGTAACAAAACAACGTGATTGTCTCTGTCGTATTCACTATTTCCACGATATAACGTATCAACTGGGTCTGATGAATAATGAAACAGTAAGAAAAGAAGTCATAAGTAGACTGCATACATGACAGTTATCAATTGCAATGGAGTGTACGGGTCACGATTTCAATATAAGGGGAAAAAAAGTTCACGACGCGATGGAAAGACACAAACATTCGCCCCTTGATGCCAGGTGCGCAGTCTGTACCATCGTGCTGGCCTGATAACAATGAAGACCGATAGAATGATGGCTAAGACGATCTGGTAGTGAAAATCGGAGCGTCGTCCTCAGCCTTGTGCTCCTCACATGCCTCATAATCGTTCATGGCAACCTGATCTAGCTTCAAGTCACAAATATTCAAACGATAATATTCGGAAGCCCTCTTACCATCCGAAATTGTGCTCGAGCATGCTTACAAGTCTCTTCAGAGCAGCTATCTCAGTCCGACGTGGCTCGAGAGGAAAGATACGCTCCAAAATATAAGCCCAACCACGGGAATCATACTGACACATGCGACAGCATTCCCAATGCGAAGGATAGAAGCCGGCTGAAGCCCAGTCTATAATGTTCGTGATGGTCGAGCCATCCACCATGATATTCGGGGGCTTCAGGTCCCCATGAACGAAATGAATGGCGTCGTTGCGTGGTAAGCGATTGAAGAAGGACTCGAGCCACTCATCCGTAGAACACCAGCGCAGGATATCACGATAGTAGTCGTAAAACTCGCCGACGCTGGAAAACGGGTGCTTCGGCTCGAACGACGTGGGGAAGAAGAAGTTGCGCAAGGGGCCCCCATTGACTGAGGAAATGGATTTGGACTTGATCATGGACATGCACTTGAGAAGGGACTTGAGTTGATCAGCAACATGATCAAGCTCAGTGATGGACATGGTGTCGATGACTTGATCAAGTGGAACGCCACGACATCGTTCCATACAGAAATACCGTACTTTTCTACGGAGCGGAGGATGATAGATGACTCGAGGCACAGAAATCGAATGACGTAAAGCAAAACGGAGGGCATGAATTTCCTCTGCATTGCTGCTGGGGCACCATTTGAGGAGCACGTTTGGAACGATGAGAATGACCGTAGTACAAGGGCCTCGGTAGACGACTTTTTCAGGGGGATAAAGTTTGATATCGGCGTATGACTTTGGAAGCGGCAGGTGGCAAGGGATTCGTCTCATTACTCCATTCGTGGACGTTCTTGCCAACAACAAACGTTAATTCGTGGGTCCTCGGAAGTTAATCACGTGTTTATCCACGGTGCTCCTTCACCTCTTATGGCTCGGTAATAGTGTTGGGAAATAATTAGAGAGAGAGAGAGAGAGAGAGAGAGAGAGAGAGAGAGAGAGAGAGAGAGAGAGAAAGAAATTCTTAACTCACTGTAGATTGCTCATCAGGGCATGGCTGGACTAGTACTAGTCCTGGCACATCCATATTCCACTAAAGAATGAATCTCTTGCTCTTCACCTTTTACTGGCTATGTATGTTCCAATGGAACATATCCCTCTGGCCAGATGTCATAGGTGGTGTCTCCTTGAAACACCACCCCTTGATCATCTACAAAGGACTGTCCAAAATCCTCCGAATCACCATTGCGAAATTGCTGTAATGCAACCCAATTTTTCCCTTCAAGAACAGCATATAAGGGTCCATGAACTTTACAGGATCTGAAGGGATTATCCCCTCTCCTAGCAACCATTGAATTGCTATATGCTTATCTACCCTTGCAGCTAAGCACTCATGTGTTGAGGTCTTTGGGACCTCAATGCGGTGCTGCCAAAGCACCAGGACACTCTGACAGAGGGTATCCTCTGGGATGGCTTTGCCATCCATATTGGAAGTGTCACTGACATGCTTGAGTATCATTTTTATCAATGCTGAGAATTTTGGTATCACAGGACCCTGTGCCCT
Source organism: Termitomyces sp. DKA64 (assembly GCA_017657295.1). Taxonomy (NCBI): domain Eukaryota; kingdom Fungi; phylum Basidiomycota; class Agaricomycetes; order Agaricales; family Lyophyllaceae; genus Termitomyces; species Termitomyces sp. DKA64. The sequence goes on from JAGGAV010000422.1 coordinate 11,316, forward strand.
ATGAAGCTCTCCTTCACTACCCCACATGGGTGTAGCCATTACAGAAGGCTCATGGCATTCTCCTGCAGCCCCTGGAAAGGCTCTCAAGTTTTCCATGTGTAGTGCTGTGGGTGCATGTAAAGGGAATTTCCCTTTACTCTCCTGCACCACTAACCCCTCTAGGTCTACCCAAGGGTACACTCTGGCAGAGGGCACCTGAGTGCCCTTGGTGGCAATGCCTCCTGGGCCTACTACCATAGACTGGATGGGAGTAGCTGCTGGCAGCCCTCCTGGCATCACACCACTCTCTCTACCCATGCCATGCACTGATGTGGCAAGATGTGGCACAGCATGTGGAGTACTGTGTGGTACTCCATTGAATGCTGGTTCAGAGTTAGGCCTGATGTCCCAACCTTCTATGGTCACAATTGTGTGCATTGAGGAATGTGAGCATTGAAAATTTGAACGTTCTGATCATAACTCATGATGGTGAGTTTCTTCTCAAAATTTCATGCTTTTGCAAACAAGTTAATGCTTGTTTGACTTAAAAAATTGTAACACTGCCATTATGCTTGTGCAGCTTACATCTCACAATCCACAAGTCAAAACTAGTCTGTGATTCTGTCTACTGATGTGAAGTAAGGTGCTCCTTAAATAATTACAACTATGTAGCATGTATAGGCAGTGTCACATGACACTGCTAGGTGTAAATTAATTATTGCATGAGTAATGATCAAATGTAATGGCAGTCCATTACAGAAGGTCAATCACAGCCCCAGTGCTGAATCTAATCTCTCAAAGTCATCCTTTTTGCTTCAAGTTTTGGAGGACAGCTGAGTGTTCTTCATCTGAGTCAAAAGAAAAATCAATTACAGCACCAGTCCTAGTCTTAGTATCTCTGAGTCACCCTTCTTGCTTCAAGTTTCAAGTGACAGTTGCTGCTAGTGGACCACTTAGGTTGTCAGAATGACAAGTGGCCCAGGCAATACTTGTTCTTGTTGGACTGGGTTGGGTGCTTTACATGTAACAGAGCCATAGCCATTCACCATCAGCCTCAATGATGATCTCTACTTTGGGAGTCCCTTTCAGGATCTCATCAATGTCTCAATGATAATCCCTACTCTGGGAGTCCCTTTCAAGATCTCATCAGTGTAACTATATGTCACATCAAAATGCTGCAGATGATGGCAAAGCTCTGCTCAGTGTGGTGCATCAGGGGGTGGTGGAGGCATGGGAACAACTGGATAGACAACCAGAGTTAGCCAAAGTATGCAACAATGGATCATGGAAAGTTCTAGGGGTCTCCAGAGATCTCCAAAGACCTGTAGAATGCTCCAGGGTCATCAAACAAGCCTTGGGGACATGGAAATGGGCCAGGAGAATTGGTGTCCAACAGGGGTGGAGGTCAGAGAAGGGGTAGTCCCCTGACATCACCCCCCCTCTAGCATGTGTTGTCTTGATGTGCAGGGTAGAAAAAATTCTGGATTGCCTGGTCTGCTGGGGGGAGGGGATATATTCCTCTGACCACTTGTGGCACATCCAGATGTTGTTGGTGAAACTCCCTGACCAGTCTGGATGTGTGCATGTTCTCCCAGGGTTCCCAGGAAATGTCCTTGATTCCATAGCCCTTCCACTTCACCTTGTATTGTAGTTCTCACCAGAACAGATGGCTATCCAGGATCTCTTCCACCTCATACTCCTTGCTATCACCAACCACCACTGGAGGGGGCAGGGATGTTGGGCAACATCCCAGGATAGGGTCCACTGGGGCCAGAGTCAGTTTGACCATGTTGAAGACTGGATGGAGCTGGTGGATTCCTGTGGGGAGCTGGAGTTGATAAGCTAGGGGCCCTATCTGTTATTCCACCATGAAGGATCCTAATTGCCAGTGCAAAAGCTTTTTTGATGACCAGGTAGTCATGATGTCAGAGGCATCCAGGTAGACTCAATCCCCAGGCTTGTACCAGGGCACCAGGGTTCTTCCATAGTTGTAGTACTGTGCCATGTTGTCCTTCACCTTTGCCAGTGCTGCTTGGGCCTCTTCCTGTGCAATCTTCATTCAGTATATGAATTCATTTACTGCCTCATTCTGTGAAGGCTGGGCCTGGGGTTCAAAGCCTATGTGCAGGTGACATCTGGTGTCCAGGAAGAAGGGTGAATACTGGGTGGCTGTGTGAAGGTGGTTGTTGTACTGGAACTCAGTATCAGGGAGGAGCTTGTCCCAGTCATCCTGGCACTTGTTGCAGAAAAGGTGGA